>CAUJNA010000291.1:1132127-1192127 GCA_963377175.1 Effrenium voratum
CTGGCCCGTTCCGCCCTCAAAAGTGACCCTTGCCCTTGGGCTGCGGCTCTAGTGGGGCGGTGTAGAAACGCGTGAATTTGCACCCACCGTACGTCTTGGAAACCAGCTCACGCATTTCGGTGCCGACTTACACGCGGCGAGGGCGGGCAGCCCGAAGCGTTTACAATAATCTAGTTTAACAGTACCCCACAACCCCGCTGTCATTGTGTAGCACGTCTTGGTACTTTCATTTTGGACATAACCCACACGTGTACCTTTTCAATGCAGCCTTTGGGGGCTCAGCCCTGACAGCCACCGTCTGCCAAAGGGCCCATCAGAAAACTTGAGGATCTGAATAATGACTAACCTTTTTTGCCCCCACTGTCATGACTTGGCTTTAAAGCAGCTCATCATACACATACACCTTTGGAGTTCAAGCCGGGTCGTTTGCTTCACACCGCAGACGGGCCCCGATGGTGGACATGAGCCCCAATGACAAACTCGAACTGAACTTATAATATGGCCACAGCTGCATCTTTGCGCACCACAACAGGGCAGCAACGCCCTCCTCACGGGATGAAACTCTACTTAGTTGCATTCTATGAGGAATCCATTGGAAATGACGCAAATCCTGTCAAGCATAAGTGTCAAACATCATGCTTCCTACACAAGCCCTTTCGCCTTCAGCACACGTGACCAAGCAGCCCTCCTTTTGACTTAGTCCACATCCTTATGGAGTCACTTGCATAACCAGGAAGGAGCGTGCAAAGAATTCAGCGGGATTGTAGGGTGATGGGCGCAAGATCCTAGGCAACGTGTGCCGATTGCTCTCCAGGATTATTCAAGGGCCCGGCCGTAGTCCACAACCTTTTGCCTGGCGCTCGCGAAACCCATTTCATGCGCCCATCGGCTGATGGGTGGCGATTTTCGCTTTGCGCACCCCCTTCCGGCTCCGCCCTGTTCCCGCGTCGCAAAGCGCCCTCAAGCGTGCAAGGGCTCTGCGAGCTTTCAGCAGTGTGCTGCACAAACTCGAAACACAGATTTCAGGATATGCCAGATTCCCGGGCAGCTGCGAAGACAGACATGATGTGGATGCTTGAATACAGGTCCGGTGGAACGGCCAAGCCAGCTGTGTTGCCCATGGTTGTGGAAAAAAAGACCTTCTACCATTGCGGAATCCTGGGGATCGTCGAACGTGGTGTCAACCCACAATGAGTGCCTCAATAACTTAACTGTCCGCACTACTCAAGGATCATCATGTTGGCATCATAGAAAATGGCACCACTTGGAACCCAACTTGGTCCTCCCCCCCTCCCTGGCCTGCATTGCTGGCTCCGGCGGCCGATGCTGCACAGCCTCGATGCAGAAATGTATTCAGAAGGTCGTAGGCGGGTGCCACTCTGAAGAATCCATGCTTGTTTGGTTGTAACGTGCACCCAGGAAAATTACGCAGGGTACTCAGTTGTTGCAGAATGCATCAAAACAGACATCGCGCGAGAAGCAATTGTGCAGCAATACCTTCTTGAACTTAATTGACCTTCGGTATTCAAGCGTCTAGTGACCCAATGTTGCTGGCGATCAGACTATCAATAGGGCTGAGCTACAGTAAGTGGAGTCATATATGCATACGTTGCTGTCAAAGACAAAACCATCTATACGGATAGCATTTATGCACACAAAAACAAAATGCCATACTCGATTGCCCGGAACCAGTCAGGTTCTGGAAAGCAAAACATGACTTAAAAGTTCATTGCGAAGCTGTAAAATACTTCAACGAAGCAAATTGCAAGATAGAGAAAGTCAAAGCACATCGCAATATCAGAATATGTGAAAAAATGCATGACAAATGAATGTCCTTGGGAAATGATGCAGCCGATAAAGCTGCACAACAGGCTAGGATTCAGTTGAATAGTGATATCCAAGGCTTTGCCAACAGGCTGCACTGCCAGATTCGCAGGAGTACCATCAACTAATGCTTGTGACATGATGCACAAAATCGCCTCTCAGTCTGCAGCCTCTCAGGGTGCAGCCAAACATGAGGAAAAGTCTGCTCCCGTTGGCGAGCATGCAGTACAAGAACTAGTAAATGTCCCAAAAGAAGCCTGGCCAAACCTTGGGCTACCACCTTTCAATGACTGCAAAGAGGAAGCATATTGGGGAGTCACCTTCACAATGCGGCTCCCACGCTTCAGATGGAACCCCATTGGTGGTTGGATTGAACTGCTTGTGAGCTTTCAAATGTGCACTAGCTCTGATATCCCTGCCAACGCAGGGACAAATAGCAACCCTAGATTTGCAGTTGCATGAAAGCTCTCAGCAAAATCTTGAGAAGTGACATCTTCCCTTGTAAGCCGTGAAGGCCGCCCACTAGCTTACGCATACTTGGGTACTTGCAAGCAAGGCCTGGCCTGCCCCGAAGTAGGGTCCATCTCTACTCTTTTTTCACTCTCCCTATGTCATTGAGATACCATGGCAGGAGGGCGACATCCTTGACACTCGAAGGAAGGTGCACGAAGACCGCACAAGTGCGGCCCGCGACGATAACATGGACAAGGGCTACTCTCACGCGAGTGAGTAGGCTCGAAAGGACGCGATGGGTTGACGCAAAACATGGTCAACCCCAAAAAAGGGTTCCGGATTCCACTGCGTCCACCCTTCTTTGTTTGCTTGTTTGTTTGTTGGTTGGTTGGTTGGTTGGTTTGTTTTCTTTGCTCGCTCGCTCGTTTGTTTGGTGGTAGGTTGGTTGGTTTGGTATTGAATCCACTGCTTCTCAACCACCATTTCGAATGGGTAAGGTTGAGGATGTACTACTAAAATCCACCCAAGTATTCGCGGCCAGAAATCCCTTGGGCCACGGGCGCTTTCACGCCCTGCTCCTGCAGCTCGCCCTCCTGGGCTCAACTATAGTCACTCACCTCAAGTCAGTCAGCCAGCCCGTTTGTCAGTCAGGAATTCTGAAGTCGGTCAGTTACCCCAAAGGAATCACTTCAATGTCAATCCCTTTCCACCCCGGTCTTTGGACTTCCATTGGCCCTCTAATTAAAACTCGTGACATTGGGACTCAAAGCCGCTGGACATAAAGCCGGACTCGGTCAGCTCAATTCTGACGTGAACTATTTGCCTTCACTCAATGAGCAATTGCAGCCAATACGACTTGCTTTCCAGGCCATTTCCCCTACCAATCCTTGACGCAAATGGAAGCACATGAATGGTCCTGCATCTGCACGGTCCATTTATGTGCGAGCAAGGACATCTTGTAATCGAGCAACTGCGATGCGAGTTCCGTTGTTTCTATTATGAGGATCATAGAAAAGCTTGTGACCAGGCCTCGAACATCACTCAAAGGGTCAACATGAGCACCCGAGCCTCGAGTGACAGCTCACCCTCACCCCAACAACCACCACAAACACACACGGACACATCTACAAATGCTTCCATAATCCTAAATTCTGAAATAAGGGATCCTTAAATAATCAACCTCAGCCAGGTGACCTCGCCATAAAAACTGGCAGACCCACACATTCCTCAAATCTTTGACTGACGTTCTGTGATCGAGAGCCCATTACCCCAAGCCCACAAAATTGCACCTCGTGCCGCTGCAAGGCCCGCAGCACTGCCTTTCCGAAGCCGAACGCCCGTCGAACCAAACGCACGGAAACAACAGTGAAGTGGGCATGTCCAAAAAGACGGATCCGAGAATGGCGCGTTTCCCTTTGGCTTGCCTAAAAACCAACCAGAAGAGGGTCCCCCCTACAAAAAGACACACTGATGCTTTGTTCGCTGGGCGAATATGCCTCATCCCCTAAACTCCACCAATGGCTGTTTTCTGTGATTGGTGGGAGACAACGCGTGGAGTGAAGGAATGCCACTTCTCGAACGAATCTTCCATCCATAGGCACAACATGACGAGCTTGGTCCCATAAAGAACTGATTTGGGCATGAGATTCAGGCCAGCCATCTGTGCAACACAAGGAGACCGGATGACTTGCAGAAAATCAATCCTGGGCTGCAATTAGCAGACCGTTTCGCGCGCGTGTGTGTGGCCTCTTGAACCGCGCAACTAAGCCTGATAGACATTCAGTGGCAAACATGCAGGGTGTGTTGCACAAGGAAACCCACTTCGAGCGCTGGCCTGCAGAAACATGGCCGATTCCAGTAGGCACGCTAGTGGGTCGGATACGCCAAACATGCTTGCAAACTTTGCATTGCAAACATGCTTCATGACATGAACGTCAACTCTCAAGTTGGTGTGCGGGGACTGAGGCCGGCTCTTGGAACCAACAACATTTGCTCCCTGCTATGTAGGGAAATGTCTTGGTGCCAGGCCTGTCGCGGGGACGTCAACAACCTGACCCTTGCAGAAGTGGCGTGGAGCTGTTTCTGCCCCCAACACGCGGATGAACATCAGAAAGAGGCCGCTAGGAGTCAAAGGAATGGCATCCGTTTCGAGGCGAGCCCTCAAGTTCCGCAACAAAGCATGCCCTCTCGCAACTGTGATCGCGCGCTCGCCGGGCGCCTCTACGCCTCCGAAGTAGGTAATCACCTCCAGGCCTCCGAGGACACAAGCAGGTTCGCATCTCATTATAATGGGGTCATGAACCCGGCAAGCACATTTGCGGCCATTGAGAAGCAGACAAAGGCCAATGTCACAGGGACGTCGCAAAGTCCTCTTCGAAAGTGAACAGCGCTCGCTCCGAACACCCGATCGGCAGAGCAGAAAATTGGTGGACGCCACAGCCATAGGGTCGTGCGAACGATTCAACTCGTTCCACTTGTTTTCGCGCATGTCCGGCTGGCTCGGTTGGCTCTATACAGGCGCCTCCCAAACCATCCCGGCAAAAGTTCTGCCGATCGTGGCCATAGCTTGGCCCACATCTGGGGTACTCCAAACGTAATATGTGCGGTTGCTGTTTCATTTATTTTTTGTCTACACGGAAAACAAAACATGAGACCCCAAATAAGGCCTTGGCGCATGGCTGGGGCTATCATCCAGAAGAGGCTCCACCTGTATATACCCTGTGGCAGCCTCAACGAGCGAGAGGCCAGGATCCCGAACATTGCCAGTGGCACCTCCAAAAAACGAAGGAGTGTCAGCTGGAATAACATGGGCAGGTTTCGAGGCTGGTTGGCCTTTTACATTTGAATGGTCGCAAGCAGCACTGGGGTTTCTTCCCTTTTTGTAAGCTGTTTACTTCGCTCATCTTGGTCGTCACCTTCTCATTCATGGACAGGCAAGACGTCCTGCTCCTTCTGCCTCTGCCTGCGTCTGTGCTGTCCGCAGCAGCTGGGCAATCTCTTTGTCAATCTCTTCGCGATCTTCGCGTGCCTCCTTCTTCTCGGCCCAGGTCAGCGGCCCATCCCGAGGCCGCCCATCCATGGACACCGGACCCCAACCACTGAACACCTTGGTGATAGCGTGGGTCGCGCGCATGTCCTCCAGCAGCTTCGGCAGGCCGGCCTTGGCAAGCAGCTTCACCGCTTGGATATTCTTGTTGTAGACGGCATGGCCCAGGGCGGTCATCCCGAGTTCATCCGCATGGTTCAGGTACTCGGCCGTCAACACATTCGCCATCTCCAGCATCTGCTCCAGAATGCTGAGGCAGTTGCGCTCGGCCGCAAGCGTCAGCAGCGTGTGCTTGGACCACGGGTCCACCTTGGTCACGGCGGCCTTCTGCGCAGCCGAGATGTTTGTCATCAGCAGCTTGAAGGCCTCCGGTTGGCACTTGTTGGCCGCGACGTACAACGGCGACCTTGCGAAGGACACCTCATTCTGAACATTCTCGAGATACTGCTGTACCTCCTTCAGCTGCATGAGCATCTCCATGGCCTCCAGATGGCCGTAGGCCATCGCCGTCTGCAGCGTCTCCCGCTTCACTAGAGACGAACGCAGCTGTTCACGAATGACCGACTCATGCAGCAGAAAGCGCAGCATCGGCACCTGTCCTTCTCGCGCAGCCACATTCAGCGGCGAAGCATCAGACACGTCCACCGCATGCAGGAACTGCTTCTGAATCTGCTGCACCTGCAGCAGCACCTGCATGACCTCCGTCTGACCAGCTTCCGCCACCACCGACAGCAGCTTTCGCGCCCACAGCGTCCTCTGGTCCAGCTTCCTACGCAGCTCATCCCTCACCGACGACTCATTCAGCAGCCAGGACAGCAGCGCATCCACCTGACCCAAGCGCGAATTGTAGGCGTCCAAGTACTGCATTTGCTCAAGCTCCTCCTCCGCCACTTCCGCCAGCACCTGCATGACCTCGGCCTGACGGTTCGGATTGTTGCTGTACGCCGCCTCCGTCAGCAACTCAAACTGCTCACGCAATTGCTCGTGAATTGGCGAATCGTTGAGTAGCCACTGCAGCATCTCGACATGGCCCTGTCGCACCACCACCTCCAATGGCGAACGACCACCCGTTTCAGGCACAGCCTTGAGAAACAGCTGCTGGTTCTGCGCCTCTGGAGACATTGTGAAGCAGTACGCGATCCGATCGAGGAAGGTCGGCGGTGGCGGCACCAGCAGCTGCTGCAGATCCTGCAACCGTCCAGATGCCACCGCCGCCAGAAGCACCGACGCCTTGCCGGAAGTCGCGACCGTGGCCGTAGCCGTCGTTGTCATCGCCGACATTGCAGCGCAAGTAGCGCTAATTTTGCCTACCTTTTCAAATTTGAGGGCTTCTACACCGATTTCGTGGTTATGTCAATCCCCTAAGGTGTGCTAAGCTGGTCCCACACTCTTCCATGACCATGGTCCCCCAGCAAAAAGAATCGGCAGGCCCCTTGTGCCAAGCCAGCTGTTTGCGCGCGTGCCCGGCCGGCGCGCACGCACATCAAGCCTCAATTCAGGCATATTCGTTTTGGAAACTGACCCTTTCTGTGATACCGAACTGGGCCATCCTTGATATTTCTGTCTGAAGGGTTTTACCTTGGTATCGCAGGAAGTTGGCCCCACCCCCCACCCCCATTCCCAGAACTACGGCCAGGACCCAAACAAAAAAGCAGCGTAGCCGAGCCCCCGTTTTGCAGGAGACCCTTTCGGAAATTCATGCTCACAACGGGGTTGCCTTGAACGGGTGTCACAAGGCGCATGTTGCCCGGCCGAGCCAAGGGCCGCCGCCGAACATCTCCTCGCTCTCGCCCAACGTCGACGTGCGACCCCCGGGAGCCCGGCTCTCGGGCACCCGATCTGCCAGCTCCTGCAGCAGCACGCACGCCAGCTGCTGGAGGTGCACCTCACGGAGAAAGGGCCCCAAGACATGGGAAGTCATGGAAATCCTTTTGAATTTGTGGGGACTTGTGGGAAATTGAGGGTTCGGAAGTGTGGAATCCCTTTCAAATAAACCATGGACTGCTGGAAACTTTGACCGAGCCTCGTTTGGATGTGTCTGCTCGAAGGGAGCTTCAGGTTGGGAATGGCGGGAGATGAAAGGCGGCTTGCTGCCCTTTGACGAATTGGGTTGCCCGTTTTCGGAAAGCACCCCAATCCGTTTCAGGGTGGTGCCAAGCAGCCCTTATTTAATTTACATAACTCCTTGAGAATGCCTTGGGTGGGGCGGGATAGTGATGGCTGGGGATTGCCTAGACGATAGCGCCAACATGCGACACAGTTTGCGCGAAGCGCGGAAGTAGCCAGTTGCATGTGTGCCACGGTCTGGTACTAGGAACCCTTGCAATGGCCGTCTAGCTTTCCTACAAACAGTTGATGACTGTCCGAGTTTGACCATGGCACGTAAATTGCCCTCCATCAGTGGTCAGACTGCTTTGTGCGGGGTGGGTTGCGGTTGTTCGTCAAACAAATAAGGTTGTAAAGTGGGTGTGTCTTAAATAGGGGCACCCCACAATTGGGTTGTTGTCTCTTGGTTCCCTTTAAAACCACCCAAACATGGGCACCCTCAAAAACGACACACGCAAGTATCCCCAACAGCAGCCCAAGCTCATTTTCTGAGGGGAACTTTTCTGGATGCCCGGATCTTCCCTGGCCGTTCCCAAAAAGGGCAGGCCTCCCAACCCCTGTGGTCCACGGCCTGTTCTGCTGGGGAAAACCACACAAGTTCTCAAATGGTCAACAAACTGGGAAATGACCAAATGGGGTTGAAGCTAATGCGGCCCCACAAAACGGGAGCCATCCCTCAAACACACTTCCCGTGCAAGGAAGAATATAACACCAAATGAGCAGCGCACAAAATCTGTTAACGTTTGGTACCACTACTATGACCCTCATGAAGCCAAGTTAGTAGAACCACCTATACTATACTGTCCAACGGGAGTCTTGGTTGCTGCTCCTGCGCGTTGGGTTTCGCATTTTCGAGGATACCCCTTTTGAGTTGTACCATTTGGAGGTGCGTTCACCTATTTTGAGACAAGTCTTCTTCTTTTCGCCGCTCCCTCTATCTCTCTCTCTCTCTCTCCAAATTGGGGGAGGGGTCCTACTTTGAGACAAACCTAAAGGCGATGTGTTTCGCCAGCCTTGCTCTGCCTCTCCAGCCCTAAGCGTTTTGCGTTGAAATATTCGATTTTGAAGGAGAAAACCCTCCAACAAACAATTACAAAAGTGAGAAATGTTCCTTCCAACATTCAGACGAGGACCTGACTTCCCAAATTCAGACATGCGTAAAGAAGACACGGGCGCTTCGCCGCTGCGCCGCTTCGCCGCTTCGCCTCCGCGTGGTTCTGCATGGCCAGGACCACCAGCTCCACTGCCCCGTCCGCGGCCACCTGCGCGGCCTCGTTTCCTGCAAGGCATCGGGGCATCGGGGAGACGGAAGCGGGGTGCGTGATGGTGCCGTGGTTTTTCTGGGGCGACCCTTGGGTTTTCAAGGGAAACGGCCAAAAGACAATTTTGGTGTCGTTTGTCCCATTCTGACCCAAATGAGGCTCGGCAATTGCTTTTTTCCGCAGTCCTTAGGCTTGAGGGCAACACCCCTTTTTGGGGTCCTTGTGCACGTTTTTGGAGGGTATGGAGTATGAGTACGGGGTTCTGATGGTCAGCTTGATTTGAGGGCGGGTCCTTGGGTCTTGATATGTCTCATTTAAACATCACCCAAAGGAAAGATAATTTCAATGCTTAGCGTTGCCTTTTCAGGCTCGTACCCGTGGCTTTGCCTTTTCAGGCTCGTACCCGTGGCTTCAAAGCGAAACCTGCCTTTTTGGGCTATCAGGCCAACCCAGGTCCCCTTTAAACATGCTCCAAAAGCAAGATCAATACGACGCTGGTGATCTTCACCCAGAAAAGGGAGAATACTAGGACCCATCTAGGCATTCCTAATCCACATACCGGACAGGAGAAACCCCAAGAAAAGGCCCGCCATCATGGCCGAGCTCGTTTTGCCTCCGAATCGATGAGCTTGATTGGAATGCTCAGGAGACGGCAGGGTAGAAGCTTGGTTGCTCTCACAACCGGAATCTGTCCCAACATCCCTTGCCTTGGTGATCTAGAAGACGGCCGAGGCGACTGCAAGGAAGAAAAGAACAAGCAAGCTGAGGGGGAATGGGGGCGATGCATGTTGTCAGAAACCCGAAACCCAAAAACAAATGACCTGGTCTGGTCTCACGAAAGATTGAGTTTGGAAGGAACCAACATGAACCTACAGTTTTGGCTAGCTGCGGCTGTAGTGACCCTGGTTGTCTCATTTTTGAGCATGTCAAGGGCGGGCGGGGTGCCTTGGTTGAAAGGAAACTAAAAGAACAAGCACAATGTTGGGCCAGATGAGGCTCGTGCTGCACCCCCCCCTTTTGCCTGAGGCCCAGCGGGATGTCAAAAAGCAGCCGGACACCTGCAAGAGCGCATAGAGGTGATGGGCTGCTCAGGTCTGCCTCCACCCATCTACCCACCTACCCGAGCAAGTTGCCGCCAAGCCATGGGTTGGGCTTCCATATGGGTGGATCCCAGTTTACACGGCTCGCACGTGCATCTGTGTGATGAAACAAACAAGCGACAAAGCACTTGTCAATGTTCAGACACGCGTTTGCACCCATTGTGCAGCGAGCTAGGCTGAACTGCTTGATTTAACAAGGCTGAGCATACAAATCAGCCATCTTTCACAAGCAAAACGAGATAGATCACAAACGGGCAAGGAGTGTTGCAACGTGCATCCGCCAAGAGCCTTGTCTTAACTCTCAAGTTTAAACTACGCCAGCTGTGGCAAATTTCAGAAAAGAGAACTACGAATTGGAGACATTGGTGCCCGGGTTCCGCGCATTTTGGCGGGGGGTCCATTCACTGGTACTTCCTGTCTCATGATGGGGTGACACAACCCCTTTTGTGACGCTTGCTTTTTGGGGTGGCTCTTTTCCCCCTAGCCCTCTGCAGCCTGGCTTGGCAACCTCTCTGCAGGTCACAGGTACAGGAACCCGAGCTGATGTTCTGAAACTTGGAGGCTTGGAGACTTGGACATCGAAGCTGGGTGTCCCAGAGGTCTGCGCTGAACTTCGCAGCCTCCAAATCCCAGGTTGGCATCACTGCACCAGACATGACACCCACCAGCAGATCAACACGATAGCCTTTTTAAACACACCGTGAATCTTAGAACCGATGCTAAGAAGCCGCAAATCTGTAACGAACAAGCCGTCTCCTGCGTGTGTGCCATATCTAGGGCCGCATGGGAGCAAAAACGCCCAAGACAAAACAAAGAGAACCTGTCACAATAGACTCATTGGTCCATCAAGCAGGGGACCTGCCGATTGCTGGAGGGTCCCTCATAGGTCGTGGTTGGGGTCCCCCCCCCTCCATTCGCTCGCCACCCACGCCTGGATCTTCAGCGACGCGGGGTACCGGTGCCTGGTGTCGCGTGGGTTGAAAATGGGCGCTAGCAAAACCCCTGCTCACAGGTATAGGCCAAAATCCAAAACATGACAACAGAGGAAAACCAACATGTGCCCGACCGCGCTTTTTTCAGGCCCGAGGGATGACTAATCTCTGTAGCTGTGAATTCGGCCAATATGGCTGGAGGGTGTATCATTGAGACAGGTCGGCTTTCAAAATAATCGGCATGAAACTGACCATTGAGATGTCCTCGGTTCTTTTTACTGGGGATACTTTACTTCAGGAAGCATACCCCCTCAGAACAACTCGGGACTGTATCACGCAAAGCAAATGGAACAACACTTTGCAGTCGAAGTGTAGGCTAGACCCGGCTAGACCCGCTATTTTGTTCAAACCCAGGGACATTCTGTTCCATATTTAGTCCACTCTGAAAAAAACACTAGTTTTGCATGAGACCCCAGAGATATCCCTTGTTCGAATCTCCGGAGTAGTTCTTGTAGTCTGAAAAATCAGCAGGAACATTTGCAGGAAATTCGCCAAACCCTTAGGCCCCAATGAGTGTTTGGGGAATTTCCCGTATTTCCTAGTTCGCTGGTTCTGGTTCTGAGACTGGTTGGTTCAAATTCTCAAAGGGGTGGAACCCGGGAAGATGATCCTACCAGACTGGCACCTGTCGACCCATTTGGAGCCCTAGCCCTTCCTTGAGGCCTAGCTGCCTGATTCTCAAGATCTCATTGACGTTTGGAGGCGACCCGAGTTCTGACAACAACGCGCAGGCAACGAAGCCTGCTGTTGTTCAGCCGTCAAGCTAGCCCAAGGAATGAACAGTTCAAGCCTTTCTACTCCAACTGAAACATGAGAACAGTCAAGATTGAAACAACGCACCTCCGAACAAAAACTCGCCCGTCTAAACAACATGTTAGAGGCCCCAACCGGGCATTCCACCAACTAGCACTCTGTCTTTCCAAGGGGGCAAAAGGGGTATCCAACACGCACCCCAGAGTAAGACTCCGGTTGCTTCGGCCGAGTCCAATACTGGATCAGAGTCATAGGAGAGCCAGAGGGGCTCCCCCGGGAGGTCCATGGCCCTTGATCCTTACTGGCCCCCAATGTTCGCTAATAAGCACCAGTCACCAGGTTGCTACGGGGCCCACTGAGTCACTACGGCTCTAAGTATCTGAGTGACGGACCAAGAAAAACGCCTGTGCCCCCCGCCCTTGGGCTGCCGCGCATGGCTCGGAGGATCCCTGGCAGCCCGCCCTGCTGCAGCACCGCCGCCAGGTCATCGCTGGCGGCTCCAAAGCCTCGGAGGACCATGTCTCCGAAGGCGGAGGACCTGAGATTTCAGGGGTGTAACAACCCAAACACACCCATGTTTGCGGGCAAAGTGCATCCCCTGTGTGGATATTTTCTTTGCATTGGCCGCGCTAGAGGCAACCTCCCATGTTGACAAATGTTTCCTGTCATTGACCCATATGTTGGGAACCAAAGACCAAAAGACCAATAGCCCTTGAACCCCACCACCCCCACAACCAGGGCGAGCATTCCAAGTCATGAAGGGCCATCTCACCTGCTTCTCTCTCTCAAGATAGTCCTGTCGTGCCTAAAAATATATGTCTTGCCACGTGCCAGCGAATCAAAGCTGCACGCACTCAAAGAGTCAGAAAGTGGCTGAATGCACCGCGCGAATAGAGCGGATGCAGGGAGTGCGTCACTGCAATCACAAATAGATGAGTAACACAACAAAATGGACATGCCAGAACATGAAGCCGATCCAAGCAGCTCGGAAAATTATTCATTTCAAGCCCTTGCCATCAAACATTGACCACAAGCCGAAGAACTCAACACGTATGTCCAACTGCCACGTGCTCCTTGGCTCTGTTTCCCTCTTGACTCACAGCCCAGCAGCTCTGCAGGATCACGGCGATTTGCTCCTGATGCTAAGCATCCAGTGCAAAGATCCGTTGGCGCTTTGGGAGCGCTTTTCCTTGGAAAACCCCGCGGAAGATCCCAGAGAAAAAGACTGCACAGAAAACATCACCCCCATCCTGGACGCTAAGAGAGGTGAACTGCTCCAGCACGGGCAGCAGACTAACGAGGCCCCCAGCAGCCACAAAGTCCTGGGCGTGCTTTGCAGTGGAACCTACCAGAGGCTCGGTCCCTTTTAGAAGTGGTCCAAACCAGGGGACCCCAAAGCGGTGGCCTTCCTTTGATTTCCCTTTAACCTGAGAAGGGTACCGCCCTGACCCACCCACCCATCCCCGAAAAACCGAGGTGCCGCCCCAGAGTAGCCCTGGGCACACAAGAGATGCAGCACAGAGGTTGACAGCAGCCGCACCTGGCCCATGGACATGGGGTCTGGAAAGCCGAACAAATATCCTCAACAAATATCCAGGTGGAAATGGGTGGAGACCTGTTGGTGTCCCTTCAACCAAAAAAGGGCTGCACCCAAAGACACAAGACGACATGAGTGTTTTGGGGGGACTGCCCAAATCAACATGCAATTGAAAGAGCCACCATTTGCAGAGCAATGTACTTTTTGAAGCCCCCCTTTTTATGGCTGTAATCTAGGGAGTGATGTGAGTGGAGGGAAGTCAAAGTCAAGGTTCCAGATAGGCCCTCTTCAAGGGAAAATAAGCTATGGCCAACAGCGGCCAAAGTCGCACAGAATTGGATGTAGCAGCTTTGCCAGAATGGGAAATCATTGACAGACCAGGTAAATTGAGTTGCGGCGCAACACGGGATTGGGCGTTGGAGTGAATTGGATTTGAATTGGTGAAGGGTCGGTTTGGACATGATTTGGGGTTCGATCGACAGCAGCTTGACTTTGGGGTCACTTTTGGGTTGGCTGTCCCATGATGGAATACGAAGAGATGGAACCTGGGATCAAAGCACAACACTTGCAGGTAGGATAAAGCTGTCGCGTGACCGCCGTCTAATTCTCAGGGTTTTAACCACTACAACGAGGAGATGGCTGATGAATAGAGACGGCTGATTACACTCTCATATCTCTTCGTCCATCTTGTATTGGTCTTAGTTGCAGTCGATGGACGAGAGGAGTGTGTACCTGAGGGAGATGGGTCCCACAGTCTGTCAATGAAATCCACTCCAAGCTTCAATCACTGTCGATTGTGATCGGCGGCCATAAAACCACTAAGACGACCCAAATTGGGATGCTGCTTGTCAGGAGAAATATTCAGTTGCAAAGCACCTGGTCAACAAAAAACATACCTTCGATAGAGTGGCCGCTTTTTGCTCAAAACCCAAAGAGATTCCTCGTTTCCTGAGGGCTGCTCATTTAGCCCCAAGTAAAGCATATCAGGTGCTCTCACGTCATCCCGCAGCAAAATCGGATTGCTGGGGGTCCCTATACAACCCCAATCCAGAATCACACCGCTACAACAAGGGAAACCGTGGGCCATGAGAATTAAGGATGAACTTGGTCCAACCCCGGGGAACACTAAACATATCCAAACATAACATTGTTCCGATTCTGATTCATATGCTTCTCAACCTCAAACATAAATGCTGCTGCCACATTCTCTGATGGTGGTCCTGTTGACCCTACATGTTTAGCCATTGAACAGGGCAGCTCAGGGGAACCCTTTGCTCCTGTGTTTCCAGCACAGGCCTGAACTGCCATTGTTGGTAGCGGTGCCGGTGACGGCAATGAGAGCAAAAAGGAGACCCCAACTCCCCCCACCCCCCCCCAAAGCCCCCTCAACAGAAAACACAAAAGCCCACGCCGCCCCCACCTGGTCGTCACGGCGCCCCTCGGCCGCGCCCAAAGTCCCCGCCAGGGCCCTGAAGGCCCCGGCGCCGGCGGCCTCCGTGGGCCGAGCCGCGGGCCACTCGGGTTATTCGGGTTGATTTGGTCGCCCAAACGAACCCGAAACGAAATTCTGAACAATAGCTGATCCAAAGATCGGTTTCCTTTTGGCGTCCCTGAAAATACCAACCACAAGGAGGTCCACCAGCCTGAGAAACCCTCGTATGGAACTTCAGCATCTGAGCCTGAATCTGAGCTCAAGAGAAAATCTTGTTGCGGGGGAGGGGTGAAGATTGGTGAGAGTGTGGGTAGGACTAATTGTGGAAATCTGACAGCTAGACAGGACAAATGATGAAGGTACCCTTCATGGCGAGCTTTGCAACAACTAACTTCGTACTAGGTGGCTTCGCCAGGAGTGCATATAGTGGCAATCATTCTTTTCCGAGTGCGCCCACTTCGAGCCGCAAGGCCACCCACAAGCACGGCGAGGCAGTGAGAAACACAAGGAACAAAGAGCGAGTCCTTACGAAACAAGGACACTGTCGCCCAGTCAAACGAGCTTTGCAACCTTTTGACCCACAGCCACTTTGAGGCACCGGTCAAAGGACGACCGCGAAAACAACCAAATGGCGGCCCCGAGCCTGCATGCTTAATACCACTGAAGGCTTGCAACCTTCCGAAGCTGCATCCATTCAAGTGACATTCTCACATTTACCCTAGCTAGTGGCCGTTTACAGGGAAACAACTTCCAAAAGTCATTTGGGTATGAAAATCGATTCGGGACCATGGGGTGGGCATCAAAACTCGGTGGGAACGTCCACCAACCACTTTTGAGGCTCCAACTCTTCCATTTGAGAAGCACTCAAAATGCCAAGGTGCCTCTGCAAGGGCAGAGTGGCTGCGCAGGCACATGTTCCGCAGGGCGTGGATGGCACAGTCCTGGAGCGCCAATGGCACTCGAACAGCTCCAGTTTCAACTGAAACTCTTCTTGGGTGAACCCCCCCTTGTTGCGACAAGTCAAACCGATGGTACCGATCCCAAGCGAAAGCGGCACAACGCACAGAAACCACTCCAAATGCGGGGTGCCAATAGATCATTGAGGGCTATGGCAACCAGCCAACCGCCAGCTTCCCTCCAATGGGTGGTCTGGATTGGTGATTTGGAGGTTCAGTGCTTTCCCATGTTTCTACAACACGAACCAAGGGTTCAAATTCCCACACGAGCAATCCAAGCAACCAAGCAAGAGTTGCCTGAACCTGCAAAAAAAAACATAACTCGCACACCCAACCAATCTGGGCAAATATCTTGAACTTACGAACTGAAAACAAGGAAGCCCCAAGTGAAGGACCATCCACGCTTCTTGTCGCCGCCCGCCGGACCAGTTCACGTTGATCGTAATGAAACGTACACAATTCTTACAACAACGTGGTGCTTTTGGAGTGGGGTTCGTCGATGATACGCTCGGATGTAGGCACATTTTGCCCAGGGCGGCTTAAAGACAGGCAGCTCGATTCAAGTTAGTTGGCTCCGCGTCTTTTTTGACATCGTTTGTCTCCGCCAGCTACCATCCTGTGCGTTGTGAGCAAAAAAAAGCATCCGCGGATTCAGCGTGGCTACGTGCACTTTTGAGATCTGAGTGCCCTGTGAGTAGTGGCGACAACTGCGCAGAAAGGACCAAACCAGTTGCCATTCGCAATTGTTAATTTGCAGTCATGTTCACAGGCACCTGTAGGATCAATAAGGACACGCATAGTCTTCAGAGAATGCTAGCCCACACTCCAAATTCACAGTAAGACATCTCAGCCAGTCGTACTGGTAGATCGGCTGTGGACACCGAAGCATCAACTCTGCATTGCCAGCGAGGCACTTGGACAGTCGACTGGGTCAGACGGCGAAGACGCCATATATCAACTTGAATGCCCTGTACATCAGGCATGGTCCAGTTGCATCGAAGCTCTTACAAAGACATAGCTTGGCCCACATCTAGGGGTATCTGGAATACACAGCAAATCATATGTTCGGACTCTGTCCTATATTTGGCCTTCCTTAACATGTCGTTGAAAAACGAGGAGAAGACCCGAGACACCCGCATGGTTCGGCAACAAACAAATGCAGGTGATATCCCCAACAGCAACCCCCAGAGCCCTCCCGAAACCCCTAGAGCCACTCCGAACCACCCCAGACCCCATCTGGGGCAAAGACCGCATAGCTTTCAGCTGTCCTTGGCCCACATCTGGGGTACACATTAAATTACTGACTCTGTTTCATGTACTAATCCTCAATAACACATCAACCAGTTTTGGAGGAGACCCTGGTGTCGGGAAAAAAGACACCCGTCCTGCACCTCTGGTGCGGCCAGGTGCCTTTTCAGCGCCGCCACCGCCAGCTGCGCCCCGCCCTCCACCAAACAATCGCCGCAGGCCAAGTTCCCCAAAAGCGCTATGGCGCACGCCTCACGCGGGTGAAATTGGAGCCAGGCAGGGCCGTGAAGTTGGGGAATCAACCCAAAAAGGAGGACACTCCAGACGTGCCCTCATTTGAACACTATGGCAACCCCGGCGAGTGTAGAACAACATCGCCTTCCATGGAAATCCCCTTGGGTACAAGAAGGTGATTCAAGCCACCAAAAGAGGGCTTTATAGCCATGCCTGTCAAACCCAGTGGTTGATTTTGTTCCATTTGTTGCCGCACAAACTAGACTTAAACCCAGCTTATTGATTTCCCCAAAAGATTAACCCTGGGTATTAGTCTACAATTGATTAGTCAAATAATGGAACTACATCAACCACATCAACCACATCAACCACATCAACCACGCCAACCAGCCCTCGTAAAATCAGAAAGAACTCATCCTTCTACCTTGGGGTCGAAGAATGGAACTGTGGTTCATCTTCACTCGCAGATCGTCGCCTGCACCTCCGCGCTCTCTGGGAACTGCTTCAGCGCGCCAATGGCGCAGCGCTCTGCGCCCAAAGTGGCGCAGAGCGCGAGATCTTCCGAGCCGCAGGCGGTCAAACGGCCCAGCACCTGAGGAGCAATGGAACCAACCCTCTTTGGGCGGGTTCGGGTCGGCATGGAGCTGATTTGTGCTAGGTATGCGCCTATTAAGCCACTGCTTAAACAACCTCCTTCGGCGGGAAGCCGGAAACAAGCGTTTGCCCATATCCAGCCGAGCTCACAAGCGATTTGCTCTGAGAATCCCGGAATATTTAAGCAAAACACACCTTGTTATTACTACTCGGGTCTATCTGTTAGATGTTATTTTGGGCTGAATTCCAGCATCCCTGCGTGCTTGGACATCCATAGCACAGCGGTGAGACTGCCGTAAATAACCTGACAAGGCCTGGGAGAGACGGGCCCACAGCAGAACATGTACCAGCAGAAAGAGCTTTAGTTCATGCAAATCCTGAGCATGTATGCAGTAGATCGAGCAGTAGGTCCCCCGCGCTTCCTCCGGACCCTTTGGAATGGTGAGCCAAAAAGGAAACCAAACACACAAGAAGAAAATGTTTGTGTGTGTGACAACCCAACAAACTAGCTACCCCAGCTTTGCGGCCTGGTTTCCAATCAGCCTCTGCATTGATTTGTTTATTTGGGGCATCAACCCCAGGAGGGTAAAATGTGGCATAGCCCCAGGGGTGCAGGAATATGCAATTCATGCTAGTACAGGCAATCAACACAAGCTCCCCACGCGTGAAGCTGAGGGGCCCGGTGAAACTGAGGGCTAACTGAGACATGCAGAATGCCGACTGTGAAGAAGCTTGGGGCCGGCGCCGCGCAGCCAGCTCCCTGTACCTGAGGCGAGGTCCAGTTCCCCCCTTGCGGAAATGGAACAGCCCCTGTGTTGGCACTATGACTCCACAATCTTTGGGTTGGTACTGGAAACTCAAAGGACCTGTTTCCACCCACCCACCCACCCACCCACCCACCCACCCACCCACCCACCCACCCACCCAGTCTCCCACTTGTCTCCCTGCTTGCGCTTGCTGGCTCGGAGCTTGTCACAGCTTGTCTCCCCACGTGTCTCCCCGCTGGTCTCCCTTCTTGCGATTGCTGACTCGGAGCTTGTGTTCCATTTGTCTCCCCACTTGTCTCCCTTCTTGCACTTGCTGACTCGGAGCTTGTCCCACCGCCCCCACACCGCCACCCACCACCCACCCACCCACCCCTACCCACCCACTCCACCCTCACCCACACCCACCCACCCACCCACCCACCCACAACCACACCCACAACCACACCCACCCACACCCACCCACACCCACCCACTCCCACCCACACCCAACCACACCCACCCCCCCACACATACCCACCCACCCCCACACCCACCCACACCCACACCCACCCACACCCACCCACACCCACCCACCCCCACCCACACCCACCCACCCACCCACCCACCCCCACCCACACCCACCCACACCCACCCACACCCACACCCACCCACACCCACACCCACCCACACCCACCCACACCCACCCACACCCACCCACACCCACCCACACTCACCCACACCCACCCACACCCACACCCACCCACACCCACCCACCCATACCCACCCCAAACCCACCCACCCCCACCCACCCCAACCCACCCACCCCAACCCCCAACCCACCCACCCCAACCCACCCACCCCAACCCACCCACCCGTGCGCGCGTGTGAGCGCGCGCGTGCGTGGGAAAAGTTAGGGGCCACAGGATGCATGAGCGGGCGCAAAACCTGTTGACTTTATCATTGTTGTTATCAAAAAGGACAATTACACACATGATTATCTTGTGATCCTGCCTTGATGTGGTTTTAGTCCCACACGACCCCATGTCTAATTGTTTAGCGGTCAAAACCACAGACGCCTTCCGGTGATCTGGCTTCATGTTGACTCCGTTTCAAAACCACGCCAACATAGGCTAGTTTTGACACATCCCAATAGATGGTGAAGCACTCTCTTTGATCTGGCACTGCTGTCTCACCAGACAGCGGCAACCACACGAGCGGACATGGCTGGTTGCAGCAGCTCAAAAACTTTAAGGGCAGGAATCATTGCTGGAGCGATTTGCCACTACATTGGAATGCATCAAAACCAGGGACTGCCTCCAAATGGCCTGTGCATGGAAATCTCTCTTGCACCCGCCCTTTTGTCTTGAAAATGAAGCCAGAAATTGTTTTCCCCAAGGGCGGTACCCCCGATCTTGTTGACAAGCCCACATATCCCAAAATCTTGCGTGTGTGTGTGTGTGTGTGTGCGCGCTTTTGAGGGTACCTTTTTGTGCCTTTTGAGGGAATAAAGCGGACTCGCCCATGTTGCGGGTCCCGCATTTTAAGACAAACCCATATCCTGGGACGGGAACTCTGGAACCCGGTTTTAGATTGGGCCGCTTGCTTCGAAAGGGCATGAGATCTTTGAGTCGAATAGCTTGTGAGTCCCCTCCAGTTTGCTTTTGACATCAAAAAAGAACCTGCTTTCCAAGCAAGATGAGCCCGGAGCCCGCAGGTAGTAGAACCAACTACCAAAATGGTCGCTAAAGTGCCCAGTCCGGATCCCTGCTGCCTGCTCGGCCGCAGGCGCTTCTCTCAGCACCTGCAGCACTACCTTCGGCGACGCGAAACCACCCCAGCCGTTGGGAAGAAAAGGGAATCCTTTGGTGAAGATGATAGTTCCCAGAAGGAGTGTATAGACAGCGGCGGCAGCCACTCACCGAAGTGGGACTGAAAAGCCCCGAAGATTGCTTTCTGCTGCTTGTTTCTAAGAAGCAAAGATCGTATGGACAGGTGTTGGGGGGGGGGCAACCTTTAGGGGTTCCTTGCGGGTAATGAAGCAGGACAAGAATTAAAAAAAGGGCACCGCTGCTTAAATGTAGCAAACTTGCTAGGAGACCGGCCGAACCTCGAGTCATGCCAGCCATGTGGACTGGATCCCCCCAATGCAAATCACCAAGCTAACTGAAGGGCTCATGGTGTTAATTGTCCAGCGAAATGGCCAGAGAACAAAAGCTCTATCAAATCAAATAAACCCGCACCCTCTCAAATCAAAATTCCCTGGGGCTTCTTTTGCAGTTGTCCAAGCTCCGATATAAACGTGCATAACATGAGCGCTTCCACATGACGGGAATGGGGGGAGGGCACTTGGATGGTCTGGGCAGTTGGAAGTGGCGTGCGTTGACTGAGGCACAGGAAGAAAACTGGATGAGTCATCAATTTGGTTGGGGGCCCACAAAGTAAGTTCCTTGATCAATCAAGATCAGGAGTTGATAAGTTCTGAGGGGTCCATCAACCGAAGTTGGTTGAAGCAAGGCGGCCAAGCCGGCCAAGTCCAGTTTAATAGTTTAATGTAGCGGCGCATAGTAGGCCAACCCACACCGTGGATGTGTAAAGTGCCGATCAACCTGAGTTGTTACCTGAACAAAGCTGTGGGCTCAGGGGGTGAACAGTCAACCCCTTGTGCCTGTTCTTGGAAACCGAATAGTTTGACAGGGTCGCTACCAAATTCCCTGCTCAGAACAAGCCAAGGCCGAAGGATGGGTGCTCGGCGGAGGGGATGTGTGAGAATGATGTTGCTGCTGATTTAGTACGTTGGCCGTCGTCTTGATGCCTGACCTCCCCCAATCGGCCGATCGAAGGCACCTCCACGCACTTCAGCCGCGCCAAGGTCTCCCGCGCCTGCGCCAATGCCGACAGCATCCGCAGCGCCCCGCAGCCCGGGCCCCAGACCGCCGCTTCTAGGTGCCTCAAACGCGAGCCGCCCCCTCCCGATCCCGCCGGCCGCAGCCGTTTGAGCGGATGGTACAAGACAGGGGGGGGTCAATTGCTTGTAGCGCCCAAGAATGCCTAGACTCCTGCACCCAGTTTTAGGTTTGATGCGTTCCAAAGACAATCCATAAGCTTCTGAAAGCGCCGAAAGTGAGCCCCCCACAAACGAGGTTCATAGGGCTCTCAGGAATGAATATGTTCAGATTCATTAACCACAAAAGGAGTGTGCAAATCTACCCGAGATGTTTGCCCAGCACCAAAAAGTATGTTTGATTCTGGTTCCTGTTTGGTAAACCTAAATGTCTAAGACATGTCAAAAGAGATCCGAACTTCCATCCTACCAATTGACACGGAACCTGATTGGAGTTGCGGGCGGACCATTTCCTCTAAAAGGGCCTTCTGGCAGGTTCCACGTTGGTGGGAAGGTGCTACGGTTCACACGGGGCTCGTGGAGTGAACGAACGCAGGGCCGCGCGAGTCGCAATCACGGGTGTCAAAAAGGCTGTGCCTACGCAAGTGTAAAGAATGAAAAGCCCGGAAGTGCCGGGGTTCCGCACCAACTGGGACTGTCCGCGCAAATCGGCGTAGCTCCAGTCAGAGGGGTCCCAAGCCAAGGGGCCCCAGCATGGCCCGCACCACGAGCTCCGCGCCCCCGTGCTCCAGCACCAGCTGGGCGTTCACCTCGCACTCGAAGCCTAGCGCCGCCAAGGCCCCGCACCCCGCCTGCTGCACCTGGCCCAAAGATGACTGGGCGGGGAGCGAGAGGATCCCACGCATGGGATCAAAGAGGATTTCAAGGGGAAAGAGAAGGGCATCCCTCTCTGTTCTGGCTGTAAAAGGGAGCTGACACACAGAAAACGGGCATTGGGGAAGTGGGCTCGCTTTGCGCACGCGTCCGGCAACTCACGTGCGCACTTTGTCAGCCGAGAGGACTTGCAAGCAACAAATTGTTCTACGAACTGACTGACAAAAAACTCACCTGCGCACATGCTGGTCTTGCTTTCGCGCATTGCGCACATTGCTCGCATGCCTGCCCAATGAGAAGGCACGCCCGCTCAACTGAGCGCACGCAGAACCGCATGCCTGCCACTTGATACACCAGCTGATGCACCGCACTGCCAGCAAGCGGCACGTGTACAAGAGTCATGGTTGATGTGGACAAGCGAGGTCCGTGCCACCGGAGGTCTGGGCACAACCCTCCGCCCGCCCTTCCCCAGCTCTTGCCCGGATATGTGTGGCTTTGGAGTTTGGGAGGTAAGGTATTTGCCGTTGAAACCCTTGCAGCGTTTAAGTTTGTCGGGGAATTCTACAAACCTGGTCGGCAAAGGACAGGAGCAACATATATATATATATATATGTCTTAACAAAACATGACTAGTCGCAGACCGTGTGCCTGGAGTCTCCTGGCTCTTGACAAAACAAGGGCTCCCGTATCTTAGGAAAGTGATGCAAAACCACCTGCTGAACGAGTCAAGGGAATCCAGGTGTCACACATGAATGGGGGACCAGATTCTTGGCCCAGACGTTCGACATGGCTATGTGAGTTGTTAGGGCTGGGTTTGGCGAAGGGCTTGGCCGTTGCACTGACTGTGGCAGCGCGTCGCCCGAAAAGAGTCCAGATCACACATATTCGAATATCACTTACAGGGAATGTGTGAAGGAGGCGTCCAATAAGAGCTTTCATCGGACTGGATCTGTAAGGAGCTGGTGCTTGGGCGTGGCCACGATATCAGACCGTCTAACTCCCTTTCCCCATCCTTGCACTGCCCTTTTTTTGCGGCTGCTATGTCAAACCAAAACAACCTCTGCGGGAACAGTGCTTCTCCGTAACGTCGCCAACCCGTTAGCATGACCCCACCGCCTGCCCGAAAACTAGGCGCCCAAGTCAAATCGGAGAGAAGGCTTTGCACTGAAGGAACTCCATCAATTCACTGCCCAGGAAAAGCCCTGCGTGCATGGATTGAAGCAATGAAGATTTCTGCCCACTCCAAAAAATATTTCAGTGATTCAAGATACAAACAAACATGTCGAACGCCAAGCCGCGCAACTCTTGATCCCAGCTCAACAGCAAGAGTGCCCTTCCCCAATCCCCCAACTGGGCAGGGACCGGGATATTTGTCACTTCCCATTGCCCCGGAACGCCTGCATGTCCTCCTGAAAGGAGCGCATCGCCTGCAGTTCATGGCTGCCCCCCCATGGAAGTCCGGCCACGCCCGCAGGTTTTGGGTTGGGAACCTCCCAACCTGCACTTGGGGATTGTAACAGACCCCAGAACGTAATCCCCAAATCTGGCACCACTACTGATGGACCGTCGACTGTTGGTTCTACCAAGAGAACCAGCTACTGTTACGCCCGACTGGGGCTTTGGCAAACACGACCAAAACCCGCTTTCGCTGAAGGAGTCGCCTACTTCGGCTCGAAGCAATCTCTGCCTAAACTTCGAAAAAATCTCATCAGCCTGGGCTTGCACTTCAGTCGCATTCCATTCGCTACGGGTTGCAGGCTGACTCGTGCCCGCTCCTATAGCAAACAAAAGTGGCAAACATTGAAGACCGACAACTGGGCTGCGTAACATGTCCAAATACATCAATCACATCTGTCCCTCACCACGCGCTCAAACACGTGGTACAGGCCCACGTTCAAAAGTCGATTGCTTTCACTCTTGTGGCCATCGGTAGGCCTTGGTACCAGGACTGCTTCCTCCTGGCACATCCAACACTGCAACCTGGTCAGCCCCACACGTTCGCTTTCAGTTGCCTCCTTCTCCGAGCTCAACATCACTGCCTCTCAACAGAACAGTGTTCATCCCTTTCCCTCGATTCACAGAACAATATGTTCAACTTTCGCCCTTGTCAGCAACGAGTCAAGACCTCATTAAGTTGCGTTTGTTCGCCGCACGCGCACGCGACACAGGAATGAGAGTCATTGGCCTGCGTCAGGTTCCCGGTTCCCGGCCCATTTGCGTTACGAAAGAATTCCCCATCCCATCCGCGTTTTCATACGAGCTGTTGTCAAACAAATCAACACGTACCTACTTGGCCGCCGCTCGTTGGTTCCAAATGGAGCTCGTAGTCTCCTATATGTGTCAACCAAACCATTCGGTCAATATGTTTCCCCAATCCCGAAAACAACAATCCTGCGACAACCCAAACAAAAAGCCGAGCCTTCGTTTCATTTCGATAGGAGAAGCTCTCTGGAACAAGCGCAAGAGACCGGCCTGCAGCACCAGCTCCACGGCGCCCAGCTTCCCCAGCCAGAGCCGGTCCTCCGACTTGGCCGCGGCCTGGGACATCCGATCCAACGGCGCGCTGTCGGACGTGACCAAATCGCAATTTAGGGATAGCCATCTCGGGTCCAAAACTCATACGTGCATATCTGGCCTACCCTGAAACATGAAATCGTTTGGAGGCGACCCCAGAGTTATGCCTTCCTATCAACATGAAAAGTGCATGGGAGCACAGAAGCGGCAAGTAAGGTTTCAGTGGAGAGTGGTTCACTTTTATAAGTCGAATGTCTTGTCACAAACAAATCCCACACCGTGTGCCTGTTGACCCTGCTTCTCTAACAGGCGCTGTATGTGTGCGCGCACGCGTTTATGTCTTTGCGTATGAGACGCAGCCCAAACATGTGGTTCTTGCGCTGCCAAATCCATTTACATGTGGGGGGAGGGGGAATGGTGAGAATGGCGGAGCTGATGTCCAAAAATGGTGCTCTTTTTGTTGGTCCATTCCCTCTCTGCTTAACCTTTTTCCCAGCAACTGCATATGGAGCAAGCATTGCTTGATGCCTATTCACCGCCTGGCGGGTGTGTGTTCCTTCTATCATCTGTGCCTTGGGAAAGTTTCTCGGGATCTGGGCTGGCCGGCCGCCATAAGCCCCTGGTGGATTCATTTTGGATGTCCCCTCCAATTTTGGGGGGATTACTTCTACATTGACTCATTTAGCCCGAATAAGGCTGATAAGCAAACGCAACTCCATTGCAGGCGCTACCACATTTGCTGCCACCACCGCCGTCACCAAACAACAGGAAGAGGCGCAAGGTCAGCCACGAATCAGTTATAAAAAGACAATGCTCAAGAGCGAGAAAAGCAGTCGACATCCTTCATCGTTGCTTCAAGAGCTGCTTGTCCCATGTTGGAGGGTCCAACCCGCTCCAGGGACCGGCGTGATCGATGCAGAAACTGCGAACTTTTGCGATTTTTGAGTTGCCCGCGCGACGATCTGCGGGATCGGGGTGGTTGATGTGTTGCGACTCTCGGGGCGCCAGCGCAACCCTCTCCGGGGACCGTCGTGATCGATGCCCAGAAACTGCGAACTTTTTGCGATTTTTGAGTTGCAAGCGCTCTCGTTGCGGCACTGTGCGAATTTGCAAAGTACCTGCAGAACCCTCTGCGAGGATCGCGCGCGTCGACGAGCT
The DNA here is from genome assembly GCA_963377175.1 of Effrenium voratum. Taxonomy (NCBI): domain Eukaryota; class Dinophyceae; order Suessiales; family Symbiodiniaceae; genus Effrenium; species Effrenium voratum. The sequence goes on from CAUJNA010000291.1 coordinate 1,157,798, forward strand.
CTCGCTGTGGCGCCGTGTGAATTTGCAAAGTGCTCGGCGAGCCTTCTGCAGGGATCGCGCGCGTCGGAGCACTCTCGCCGTGGCGCCGTGCGAATTTGTCCTAACTTTCAAGCACAAAAGTAGTACGCGAAGTGGACTCCCGCAGTAAGTACGAAAGTGGTACGCGAAGAACACTCCCTTAGCTCCAGCGGGCACTCGCGCAGAGCAACTTGCACAGAGCGCTTTCACAGAGCAACTTGCACAAAGCAGTTTGCGCTGAGTCGCAGAGCAACTTGTGCAACGCAACGTGCGCTGAGCGCATGCGCAGAGGAACTTGCACACAGCAACTTGCACAGAGCGACTTGCACTAAGCAACTTGTTCAGAGAAAGTTCGGGCCAACACACAAGCAACACCTCCTCCTGGGCAACATCCCTGCATGTCCGTTTCACTTGCTTGCATTTGATGCTGGAAGAGTTTGACAGATGCGGCGGCCAAGTGCTGCATGCGAACAGCACACAAGCAACACCTCCTCCTGTTCTGGGCAACCACTCCGCTAGCATCCCTTGCATTGCTTTTATTTGATGCTTGAAGAGCCTGAAGAGTTTGCCTGACGAAGAAAGAGCAGCCGAGATGTTGTCGTGACATTGCGTCCTATACCGCAGCATTTCCATGTTTCAAAGCAAGGAGATGCACGGACAGTTGAGCAAGGGATCTTGGGTCTGGTGGAAAGGGGCAAGCCTTTACGGCGGAGACGCTCTCAGTCAGCCCAAAGCTCTCCAAGAACAAGTTCTTCGCAGTCTTTTGCGACCTGTCCGAGGGCGAGAAGGTGAAGCCCACGGCCATGGCCGAGAGTCATGCCTCGGCCATGGGGATGCGCTCGCGCGGTTCCCGACGGCAAGGTCTGACTTTGGATTGCGGGAGCACCACGCCTCCGAGCGAGCCGACGTCATCGGCTTGGTGGGCATGTTGATTTAGACGCGGGCTGATTTCTGCTTGCAGTCACCCGCACTGACAAGCTCTCATGCGCCAGCGGCTGACGTGGTCTGTGCGGCGCCACGCGGCTTGACAGGTCGACAGGCTACAGAAAGGTCTGCAGCTACTGGCACATACAAGAGCACACCAACAGACACGCTTGTCACTGTGCATTATGCTTTCGGGCCACCTGTCTTCTAGTTTTAATGACCCCCCGCGAATGCATGGTACGATTATTAAGAGACCCCACCTCTCCAACCCTCACCTGGTCGACCTGGCGGCTTTTGGCAGCGGTTTCCGGGCCCCCGGCCAGATCACGGATGGCCTGGCACCCGAAGCGCTGCACCTCGAGCGCCTCTTGGCTGCGCAAAGTCTGCAGGATGATCCTGGCAGGCAGCGCCTGTGGAGCTTCATGGGAATAAGCGCCGAAGATGGCCAAGCGACCAAAATCAAATTGTGGGTCCCAGGCACCCACAGCCACTGCAGTACATTTCCAGCCCTCCTTGTTTAACCCCTCCCTGGCGGCCACGCTCAAGGTGTGTCTGAAGATGCAGGGCACGCGTTAAAAGCTTGAAAGGGAACCCATTCTACTTGGAGACAAACCCAGCTGAATCGCGTGCAAACCTGGCAGTAAAAAACCATCAGCAGTTCACCCCATCCACCTCCACGCCCCGCGCGTGCTTCGACTCACTCAAATCGCCAGTAAACCAGTCGGCAAAACCCACTAGGCTGCCTGTGAATTTGGGTCTTGATCGGCTCAACCGCTCCGAATACCCCCGAAGCAACAAGCCGCTACAACAACCACCTGGACCACAACAACCGACCCTCTCCAACAAAAGCAGCACCCCAACAAAAGCAACAGCACCCCCCTTCACGCCCAAAAATCAAACCTGGGTGTGTCTTCTAGGCTCGGTACAGTACCCTTTCTGGAGAAACCGAAAGGTAACCAGCCAGACAACCCAAACCTCCCGCAAACCAATCAAAACCATGTTGGGAGAAGGTAACCAACGGGCACCCAATGAATCACAGTGGATCAAGCACTGCTTGACTCACCAATGTGATTCCCCCTGAAATATCTCTTGCCTTGTTCTAATTGTATGTTTTTTCCCACCCGCTTGATCTATTTACCCGCACCCCCCGAAACCCGGCCACTCGCCTCAGGTTCTTGGACTCCGGTTGAGGCAGCGAGTCGTTGGGCGGCAGCGCCAGCGCCACCACCGTGGGCACCGGCGGCGCGGGCGGCAGCTGGGGGCACGCCACGGAGACCCGGCGGATGGAAGCCGGGGCCATGGCGGATGCCCTTGGGCCGTGCCTGAAAAAGGGAAGACACCAAATCCCAGACCGAACGTCAAAAAGGTTTGTGGAGGGTTCACAATTTGGAGACAAACCTGAATCCTTCAATAGCCAGGGGGGGGGCATCAGGCTTACCCCGGGCTAGGGCAAGATTGGTTCAGCTCAGACCAAATTCCTAAACAGCCAGTAGTGGCTTCAATATGTGCCAACATCAAATCGGATCTGAGTATGAAAGAGAGTCTTTACATGGCAATCACTGGGGCATCACCGTAGCATGCCGGTGCACACCTGCAAGACCCAAACATGACTTGTCGTAACTTATCTGCCTTTGATGTCATGATACACGCAGCCTGTCTAACAATCTGAACTTCGCACAGCAATGCTCTCTCAAGGGGGGGCCCTGGGAGCCACATGTTTGTCTGTGTCACACTCAAGTGCCATGTCCATGCCAATGACACACGATTTCGGCTTCCCATGTGGCTCTTGCTGGGGCCAAACGAATGCGCGAAGCTCAGCTGCGTAAGCTCACCATAGCGATCATCCTTGGATCATAGAGGCACTTTTCCAAATATTCCAAAGGTGATGTTCAAATCAGCCAAACAGGGGAATGTGAAACAGAGAAAAGACGGTGATGCTCATCAAAGATTGACACAACCTTATCTGCCCAATTCACTCGTGGTTCCTTCAGGGGTGACACATTTTGACCAAGGACAAAGAACGATGCGGCTCTGCAAGTCTATGTAGGCCACAGTACGGTACCATGGACATGGGTCTCCTGAGTAGTCACCCCATAGACTTTTGACTGGACCTCTTGCAAAGTGACTGAACTGGTGCACTTGGCACCTACATCAAGCATTTCTTGAGATCTATGCCCTGGAAACCATGGAACCATCTAAGGACCTTAGAAGCACTTAGGGCTATCTGCTGTTGCGTAATGTTCCGGACGTCACTCTCTTATTCTTATGGGTACTCTGGCCCCCTTCTGAGCCTTTGGATGGCAGACGAACAGGATGCTGTCCAACACCGGCTGAAGCGTGGTGGTCACGCACTTGGGCAAGCAAATGCGCCGATGTGTTCACGGACGACAGGACATTTCGGGACCCAGGCTTGGCACGCAGGGTCCGCGGCCGACCGACGGCAAAGATGCAGGCTGCCAAAACAGGAGAGTGCTGGGCACCACCACAGGCCGCCAATCAACGCCTTCGGTACTTGTAAATTCGGTCATTGGCAATGAAACACTCCAAACCTGGCCAGGGCCAACCCGCTTCAGCATACGACCGCGCGGCACTTTACATGTACGGCACACGCCAAAATCCCGAGCAAGAAGCAACCGAACATTTCGCAATCTGAAGCAACTGGACAGTTCGCACACGTATGTCCACAGGCCTAGAACAGCACAGGCAGGGGATTCCCCACGCCAACTAGCACGGCTTTACCCCCTGACGCCTCAACGCAGTGCTCGTCCTCCACCAGCAGTTTCGAAAAGAAATATGCAGTCACAGTTGCTGGGCAGAAACAGCCGGCGATGGCACCTTCATAACCGTCGACTCAGCGCGCAGGTGCCTCCTTTTCCTCTTCAGCGTCGGGGGGCATCATCCAGCGCGCATGTCCATCAGTTGGACCTGAAGATGGCACAGGAGGGAAATCTGCACCTAAAAATGTCCGAATGGACTTCAACACACACGAGAACCCAGCCTCCTCCCCTCAAGGGAGTGAGAGTCATTCAAGGAGAGGCATGCAACACAAACACCCCCGCCCGCCTCTACTTCTTGCCCTTCTTCTTGCCGCCCTCCTTCTCCTTAGCCTGGCATCACCGTCGAAATGCAAGCCTCCGAGAGACACCTTGTTCCCCTCTGTACAACCTATCACGGAACCTAAAAGAAGTTCCCTTGTAAGGTTCCGTACTGTCCGTAGTTGTTTTGGTAGGGTACCCTCAATACAACACATGGAACCTGGAAGGGCCTCCCTGCTAGAGTAAAATAATTTTCCAGAGGGTCACGTCCAGTTCAAGTTCAGTGTTTGTCTTTTGTGAGGGTACCCTCCGAGAGACAATTATGGAAGTGGATAGGAGGCTTTTGGACAACTACCGTCCTCTTGGCAAAGGTCTGATTGGTGGAAAAGGCGGCATCCTCAGTCCTGCAGCTAAAGAAAAAGAACGTCAGAGCCCAACATGCAACTAGGAAATGCGTGGAACAAATCTCATCACTGTTTCCCGGAGCGTGGAGCGTTGAAGCAGCGTCTGCCAATTGTGCAAGCGGCTCCTGCCTGGATCTTGCTTGTGCCAACATGCAGTTTGTATCATCTCGAGCGCACAACTGCAGATTCCTTCAAGGGGTGTCCCGACATGCCAACAGCCACTAACTAATGTACTTGTTTGAAACACAAGAAACAACAAAACCTGTTGTTGCAAATTGAGCCCTTTTTGAGGACATGTTGATCGCGCTTGGAAGAGCAACCTGAACAGCTTCCACTGAATATTGTAGTAAACACAATGGACCACTGCCATGAGAAACCAACTGTTCCTCACACGAATCGCCCCAAGGGACGCGTCAAGACACAAATGGCAAAAGAAAAACAGGCAACGCATTGAGCCCCGAAAGGCCTACCAGGGGCTCCCTGTGCTGACTCATGACCATGAACTCTTGCGGTATGCTTTTGAGTTTTTTGCCCAAATAAGTCTCATTCCCTGCCGCAACAAACGCAGTGAGCCGCACTGGAAGCTCTTTCCAAAAAAGCAGTCAGTCTCCCGAAAGAACTGCTTGCGCAGCTCGAACCAGCTTGGACAATCATGAAGAAGCCACCCACAAGGGTCCTCTATATTCGGACTAATATGCATGTTGGCAAGGCTTGCATTCAAAGACGGGCACTCGCCAACCCTTGCCAAACCAAGGGAGCACTCCATTGAATCTTGTCCAGCGGACCTTTGTTTTTCCCCTCCGCAATCACGATACAAGGCTTCAGACATATGTTCTCAGATCGAAGTGTGCAAATAGGTGCTGCGCTTGCTGCGCCCTGTGATCCGTGTAGAAAGCTGCCTAGCTCAGGGCCAACCTGAAGAAGAAAAAAAAAGCTGCAGCAGAGGCGTGAAATGGTTCCACCAAAAACCTCAATCTTTTCTGGGCGGGCAATGCTGTCCCGAGACACCCAAAGGTTCAGCCACTCGATTCGACCCCTGCGTCACATGGGGCTGGACGCACAAAGAGAAAGCACTCACAATATGGCCCATCATTCCCGAGCATTGCAAGACGCATTGGGAGGGGTTCTCCCAGAGCTCGGCGCAATGAGTGCTTGGCTGAAAGTCTGGGGTGGTCCCCTCCCCACCTGCGAGAGCTTCTCCGCCAGAACCTGTCGAAGGCGATCGACGTCTTTTCTCCGCTTTGCACCGCGTGCCTCGCCTCCCCAAAAGGAAAGTAGCCTCCATGACTGTTGGGGTGTATACATGAATTGGGGCCAACTCAAATTTCTTGGCAATGCCTGAAAAAATGCAAGAGCTGCAAATCTTTACTACCGGATCAGGCGAAGCAAGAAAATGACGCCTTGCAAGTGCTGTCCTGCCCTTCTATGCAGGGTCCGAAGTTATGCCCTCGGCACCGTCCATATCCCGCGTAGCTGATCAGCACCAAGTCATATGGGATGAATCAAACAACCGCCGCGCAGCATCAACCCTGTTGTAAGAGATGAGGCCTCAAGGCAAACGGTCGAAGCTGTGGTTTCAAAACTCAGGGTGTGGAATGGTTGAGAGCTAGGAAATCCAACGCGCCATCCCCAAGATTGTCGCTTGTGCCGGCTTTGTGAGAGTGGATGCCTCCCACTGCTCAACCAGCAGCGAATCATCTCCCTTACTTCGGCAAAAGGTCTTACTTCAATATCCATGTGCGTCAGTTGGGTTTCAAGGGAAATCACAAAGGAAAACTGGCCCCATTTCGGGGGGCCTTTTTATCGCGTGCCCACATGTGTGCGCACGTTGGCCTGTCAACCCTTTGGAACGAATTGCCGCTGGACAAGCAAGGTCTGTTCGAAAAAAACTCATAGGCGGCCTGGCCATGGCTGGTCGGTTTCCTGCTTTCTTTCCAGGGTTAATGTGGGCCAACCACTTGTTTAAACTGCAGAAAAACCGTGGCCGCCGTTTCGTCCAACGGGTACTGAATCTGAGCACTGAAAACTTCGCCCGCCTGCTTCACGCACTTCTGCTCCTCAATCAGGAAGGCCCGCACGATCCGGGTGCGGACCTTCGGTGAGTGGTCCAGTGCCATGGCCGGAAAAGGGATTGCTCTGGAAAGGTTGCAAGGCAGGCTGGACCCAGTTGATTGATTCACCTACTCAAACCCGTCAGTATGTGTACGTATTCTGTGCCCCATGCTGGGAAGCTCAAACGAGCTTGCGGTCCGAAACCTTCCAATGTGACCCCAAGGAAGGAGGCTTGCGCCTCCGAAGGGCTTTCGCAACTTGGCAACAAAGGCTAGCCCTTTCTTCCCGGTCAGGGCTGCCGCGCTGAACAACTCAGACCACAATGTCCACGGAAAACCGGGCTGCGCTCCGTACTATTATTGGATCCCTGGTCCAAGACCGCCATCACACGTTCCCAGCCCTTTGATGGCCGGCTTGTGACTGACGACCGCTTCCAATGCCCCAGCCCTCCAGTGGCCAGGCGGCAAAACGGACACTACTGGAGGTCTGGCATGCATTGCCAACAAACAAACATCTAGCTGCAGCTCCAAAACAACTCCTATTCCCTTCCTGATCAAAGACCATGGCAGCCTTCCAGGGAGTTGGGAATTAAAATAAATTGATTGGAAGATTCAGATGTCTTCCTGGCGCACTGTTTCTTTCTTCAAAATTGGGCGACCCTGAATGGGTTTCTTTCGGATACACACGTGGCAGTCCTTTGGCGCGAGCGATCGGGGCCCGCTTTTTAGAACACGTTAAACGGGCTCACTGAGTGATTGACAGCTTCATTTGGTCCTATGTCACATGGCATCGTCGCGCGTCGTGTGAGACTTCGAGTTGATGCCTTATCTCAGCTCGTCGGATTAATGTGATGCTTATAAGGCGCTGCATCCAGTAAAGCCCCTCATTGAGATTCGTTTTGCAAACCCATCCAAAAGGAGGTCCATGTTGACACATGCCTATCAAACTATAGATAGAGAAGACCATTCTGTCACGCGCAGCCACTGCTCAGCACCATGCTTAGCTTTCACCAACAGCCCAAGCTCCATGTTTATCCAAAGCACCGAACCCTCCAATCCTTGATGCCCATTTCACACCAGGCTTTCCATTTGGAGACACATCGCGTTTTGTTAGTCATCAAGCAACCTTGGTTACCCCCTTTTCAACAGTCATGAAAGTGAACATAAGGCTGCCCCAAAAAGATAGTGGTCTTTCGAAACTCTCCTGCCAGCTTTCACGATTGCTCGAGGGACGGTAGCCTTAGTGCCAGGGGTCTTAGTAGGCCATCGTTGAATCGCGGCCTCCAGAGCTCCCTATATTTCCCTGTTTAAACATCCCCCCACCAAAAAGCAACTTACTTTTAAATTGGTCCACAAGGTGATGTTTAACACCAGCAAAAGGACAAAAGGAGAAATATAGGGACCCCGTCCAATGGTCAGGGCCCCTTGGCCCCGGGCGCACTTGGCACAGCGGGAGCCCCCATAGGCACGGTTCACGCGCTTCTCACGCTTCTTGAGGCGCCTGTACCTCGGAAGACAAGACCCACCCTCCTGCAATTCGATGTGGCACCTAACAAAACCATCCCTTTTGCCCTCTTTCTAACAATCATGGAAGTCGACAAGGGGCGTATCCGTCTTCCAAACCCTCCGCCCGTTGGACCCCATTTTGGTTCGCTGTACCTCAAAAATCCAAGAAAGCTCCCGAGTCCGTCAGTCAGCCATTCACTCAAACAGCGAGGCAGGCAAACAATCCAATCAATCCAATTGTGCATCCAATCAATGCATCCATCCATCCATTCATCCATCCATCCATCCAAATCAAATAAGTCAGTAGAACGATTCAAAGCAAACTGGAATTCACAATAATTCAAAGCTATGCAAATGAAATCAAAGCACTGCAAATCAACTCAAGTCACGTCAAGTCAAGTGCATCAATCAATCCTATCCAATCCATCGAGTCAAATCAAATCAAGTCAAACCAAGTCAACCACGTCAATCACAAAACCCATCCCATCAATGCATCCACCCATCAGGCAAGCAAGCGAGAAATCTACAGTATCAGTCAATGAGGCCCTCGCTCGACGGGGCGCAGGCAAGGCAGGCCGATCAGGGCCTGGAGTGGGTCTGGGAGTCTGATAGAGAATGAGGCAAAGAGCAAGGCCAAAGCTGGACTCATTCCCCGATACATCCAAAAACCACCAGCTTTGCAGAAAACTCTCCAAATCGGCTGGTATTTGTTTTTGTTTTCACCGGCCCCTGGTATCCTTTCAGGGGCCCATATCAGCTTCCCTAAGTGGTGGTTTGGATTGGTGGCTTGGAGGTGTTCCGGGGCAGCGTCTCATTTACTCTGTACATGCAGTCGCCCCGACCCAATATTTAGTGACCCTTATTTAGGGGGGAAAAATGTGATCCCTCATTCAATGGTGCCCAAACTCCTGAATCCCCTCGAAAGATGTTGACTTAAGCCGAACTGACCAACACGTCTTTCTCCAACAAATTCGCAAGCGAGGGGCACAAAAGCTACCGCGAAGTGTACATGTTCGGCGGATGCTCTCTGGTCTCAACTCCGAGCTCGAATTCTGTGGCATTGATTCGGCGCGACAGCCAATGTGCATCCTACCCAAACCTCCAAATCAAGCTTCTATTGCAACTGGCCCTTACTCACCAAACAGCCGGGGAAACGAAAGCAGTGCAAATCTCCATGGGAGGTGGCGGGGAAAGGAAGCAGGCGGGACTCCAGCCTTCTTGCAGTCGCCACACTTAGGGGCCTTGGCCGTCTTGGTGAGGGTCTGGAAGACAGCCCGGCCTCAATAGGCGGGTTACTGGGTCCAGGGCATCCTCAAAAATACAATGTGGGAACACCGCAATATGTTTACTCCAAGGCAGGTTTGGGAAGGCCGGGCCCTTCTTTTTGGATCAAGCAAACGAGCCTCAGCCTCACAAATCAGGGCCCCCCAAACGAAATGGCAGTGGCTGGTGTTTTGTTGAAAGTCGCCAAAAGGAAAAGAGTGCGGGTAGCCAACATTGAGCAACTAGGAACGATCAGAATGCTTGGAGCCAAACGATCAAACTAAAGTCTGCCGTCATGTGCCAACAGCTGATTCTTTGCCAGTGTCTGTCATTCTGGACGGCTTGGCTGGCTGATTTGAGATCGACATTCCTCCTGCTGCGTCTACATTGCTGCGAGACATGGTGCTTTTGTCGTCTTTGTTACTGCTGGTGTGGCTGCTGCTGCTGCGGCGGCTACTGCTGCAAGAAACAAAAATGCACCTTCCTTCGCGGGGACATTGTTCGGAATCGGCCAAGCTGGGCCCCATTTTGGCGGAATACATGTTGCAGCTCTCGCCGCAATATCGCCTTGTGATGGCTCAACACTATACATCCCAAACGAGAACAAATCGCTACCTTCTCCTACATTGAGTTCTGTAGTTCTGTAGTATCCACCTTGGGCTATGTTCAAAGGAAGTTCAAAGTTGACCTACCCTTTTTAGGGGGTCCCTCATTTAGACACATCGCACTTATCCCTGCTGTTCGTTGGATGATCTTGCGCGTGACGGAGCAACAAATTGGAGTCTCTTTCGTTTTGCGAAAGATGGTGGATAAACTCCGAATTGGACCCTGAATTGGGGTTGCTTCCTGAAGGCATGTGAAGGCTTCCCTGTTGAACATTTGGATACTTAGACGAGCATCTACCCAGGGCACCCAGAAGGTGGATGAGAAGATCTGGTAGATGTGCGCCCAAGCCCGGCAAAGGCGAACATGAACGTATGGATAAGAGACTCCCAGGGGAGAATGTTTAAACCAAAAATAGTTGTTTGCTCATTGTAGTTTCATTTGTGTTAGTGTTTTATGTTCATTCGGGTGTTCACTTGATTTTCATGTGTTGAGAACATTTCCAGAGTCCGAAAATGGAGGAACGCCAGCAAAATGAAAACAAAACGAAAACACAAATGAAAACCAACTGAAAACATCCGAGTGTTTTTGCATTTGTTGTGTTCCTGCGTCCCAAAATGGAGGAAAACCAGCAAATGAAAATAAAATGAAGAAAACATTAAATATAATGAAGCATTCCTCGAGTTTTTTTTTGCATTTGTGTGTTGCTGTGTCCCACAATGGAGGAACACCGGCAAAAAGAAAATAACATGACAGCACACATGAAAACAACTTGAAAACATGCTAGAGTGTTTTTGCATTTGTTGTGTTCCTGCGTCCCAAAATGGAGGAAAACCGGTAAACGAAAATAAAATGAAAACACAAATTAAATATAATAAAGCATTCCTCGAGTTTGTTTTGCATTTGTGTTTTGCTGTGTCCCACAATGGAGGAACACCGGCAAAAAGAAAATAACATGACAACACACATGAAACAAATTGAAAACATGCTCGAGTGTTTTTGCATTTGTGTTTTCCTGCGTCCCACAATGGAGGAACACCAGCAAAATGGAAATGAAATGAAAACACAAATTCAATAGAATGAACCATTCCTCGACACATGAACATAAAATGAAAACACAAATGAACATATAATTGTTTCCCAAACCCAAGCCTGTGGCCATAAGCATCGCTCAAACGTATGGTCTCAGTAGTGCTCGTTGGATACCGGCCCACAAGACGGAATTCAACGCCCTAGCACCTCAAACCAGCATGGACAAACATGGTTCATGCTCAGTGCTTTCCATCCAACAAGGGATCACATCTAAAACTCGGGAGTACACCAGGTGCCACACAGCGCCTGACAGCAAGACAAGTTGGGCGGCGGGCCACCAGGGGTCTTCACCACACGCTGCTTGTTGCCCTTGGTGTTGTATCGGCACCTCGGTGGAAAAGATGGGCAGTTCCTTTGCTTCAGGTAGCTTCGAACCATTTTTCTTGCTATGCTTGTGGATTGAATATTGGGTGGTCCCCTGCTTTGCTGGGGGGTACATGCGAACGACAAATGCGAAGTTCAATAGGAAGGTGATTGTTTGCTTGGAAGCATGCACGCACGTGTGCAATGCGCTTTTCGACAAGGAACTCAGCAAGGCATGAACCGCAGAAACATGGGAACCTGCAAACAGTAGCGGCATCTATTCATTGGCCTTCATCTCTGTTTTGCAAAGCTAGGCGACGCGCAGCCGGCAAGCAACGGGCACGCTGGCACTTGGAAGAGCCTTGGGGCCTTGGGGGTACGAGGGCTGCATTCTTCAGGGTACCCAACATTGGGGTGGTTCAAATAGAAATTCAGAGCGATACCAGCTATACTGGGCTTTCCCAGTTGACTGACACCTTGAACAAACTCCTTTTGGGGAGACCAAGGTGGGCAAAAGTTGTGTGTGTGTGTTTGCTTTTTTTGTTTCCGGATGCAAGTAGACACCAGCCTGCCAGCGCATCCTTTGCCTGCTGCCCCAAATAACGAAGAGGAATGAAAGGGCGGGATGTGGTGTGATTGTTAGCTTCTAATCCGTTTCCATTCTGTATTGCATTCCCAGTTTGACGCAGCAATGGTCTGGAATTGGATGTCGAAAACCACACAGACTCGTAGGCATTGTTACGGCACCTTCAAGTCTCTGAACAGAACCACACAACAGCTGCTATGCGCCTTGTCCCTCCCTCTGGGACAATCGCTGCCGGCGGTATGTCAAGCGGAAGGCCATCTTTACCTCTGCAATCGGCAGAGAAAGCCGTTTCTTCTGTAGGCAAAGACCCTTCGTCACATCTGTTGGAGGTCCAGGCTCAAGTGTCCTGCGGTTTGCATGGGAAAACCGCCTTTTGCATTCGAGAGTTGGGAACAAGAACAAAATGGTTCCACCCCCGCCGTAAAAAGGGAGAAAACAAAAGGTGGCCACACCAGTTTGTGGGTAGGCTCACAGCTTGTCAATGGCCGACTGTGGACAGCATCACCTATTGGGTTAAGTCGTTGAACCTGCCTGACACGGGAAATGTCACTCCCTAAAGCATTGGACTGAAGAAGCATCTCAGTCTGTTCTGGGCGGAAACAACGGAAGATGAACATCTGCAGAAACATTCACGCAGCAATCCATTTGCCATGTCATTCGGTGACAATTGACACCGCCTGGTTTCAAAGCAGGCTCCTATGATTGGAGGCCACCGGGTTTCATCCAAAATCAGTTTCGCCGTGAAGCCATCCAGATTATCTCAGTTCTTGCCCAGCCCAAAATACTATACGTTTGGTAGTGCCCAGAACTGTGGACCGTACTTAGTGACGAAGGTGCAAATGGCAAAAGAGATTCAAGCAAGCTCCCTTAACCTCGGCAAAGAAGCTGACCCACGCCTAGAATCCAGGCGCAAACGCCCCGCACGCAGAGATGAATGTGTTCCGAGCCAAGCTCAGCAAATGGCAAGGCTGCAGATTAGCGCCTTGGGCGGCCTAAAGAAGTCTAGAAGATCCCGGTACAGGTGGTTGCAGTAGTGGAGGATGTGGACGGTGGCCGGTTCCCCGCAAGCACGTAATGTTTTTTGTGAGCACGAGCTTAGATTCTGCGAACCTCTTAGACTGTTAGACACAGAAAATGTCAGACTCTTCAAAATGGAGGATCTATCTGTTGGTTGGTATTGAAAGGGACACGGGACTCCAACCAGTTTTGGAGAGCAATTTCTATTTTGACAACCCTCCAAATGTGAGCAATGATACGCGAACCTGCACCATAGGAAAAGCCAGGCCCATGGTTTGTCTTTGGAGTTCTGAGCAGCAAAGATATCCGGTCAAACAACAGCCTGACATGTGTGGCTATTGCCAGAGTACCAGTAAGTGGAAGACGCGTGAAAGAATGCGCAGTGCACATGAAGCTCCGCCAGAAACCAAGAGCCGGAACCTCAAAACCGTCCTATCGTGGAGAAATCATCAAATCCTTTTGGCAACCATTTTTGCCATCCCACGAATGGCTGTCAGGGCTGAAGTACTTTCGCGGAGAAAAAGCTCCCAAGAAGCTGTACGACTCTTGAGGCCTGCTCAAGTCCCTTCTGCCCACTTTTTGCCAGCGCAGCCAAGCATTCCTGCGCGGTTCCTGACATCATTCAAGGAGTCTCGCAATTCATTACATGTGAGGCCCTGTCTGGAAACGCTTCGGGCCATGAAAGAAGAGTTCAGCAAATGGGCCTGAATCCGCCAGCTTGACAAACACGGCAATAGTAATTGAGTCCAAAAAGGGAAATTGAGGGACCCCTGGTTGAAGCAGCTTGTCTCGCCCCTGAAAAAATCGAAGGCCGGTTCCAGAAAGGGCAGAGGCTGTCCATCGAGCGCTCAGAGGTTCCGCCTGGCTTGGGTGTGTCTCAACATATGGGAACGCAAAAAGTGGTGTTCTTTTGGCTTCCCTTTAACACCACAAAGGAGTGAACCATTTTGAGAAACCCCCATATGTTCAAACTCTATTCAACGACCTTCAGAACTTCATTTGGCTGGTTCATTGAAACAGGCTCCAACAACCAAAGCTCTGCTTTGTTCACTCCAAATGTGCCATGATCAAAACTCTCTGTGTCATGGCCTTAACCTCAATCCATTGACTGCCTGGTGCCACATGTAAACACATAAATTCCCACAACGAAAACCAAAGGGCTTCCGGGCGTAGTGCACAAATTGCTCCAAACACCTCACGCCAAGTGCTCACCACTCGAGCCCTGGCTCTCCGCTTCGGCCTCCGCCGGGTGTAGCAGAACCCCCAGCGCCTCCTCCGACTGCAGCCTACGCCCTCGCAGGATGCCCGCGGCGAGAGTCGAATGGCGGCGCGAAGGACGTTTGCCCTGTACTCGAACGAACGAAGCCTGGCAGGTCAGGAATATAGTTACGTTGATGCAAGAGGTAATTAACCCGCATGAGGCTTCTGCTTGGTGACCCCCACGTCTGATCCCACTTGCACATCAACATCAAGACAGCTGGTTTAGGACTGGGCACGTGAAAAAACGTGCAGAAGATTGCGCGCTCACAGCCTTATGCAGTCTCCCCCGACCCACTGCCCCACTGGCTCCCCCACAACAGGCCAGAATCGCGTGGGCCTTTCTGTTCGGAGAAAAGCTCATGCATCCCACCATGCAACAGCAGGGGAAATGAAGGGAAGCCCAAATCTGGCAATGTTAAAAGGACGCATAAGGACGCTGATCCCTCCATCCCCGATCCCCGCCGTGTTGTCCGCATCGGGCATCGCCGTGGAGAAGTGGTTCTCCGCAACCTTCGTGAGGTTCGCCTGTGGGGAACCCAAACGAATCGAGGCGACCTGTGCAAGTGCTGAACAAGAATTGTTCAAAAACATCCTTCCTCATGCCTTCCCCGTTTTCAACACCCTGAAGAACAAGGATTTGGTGGGGGGGGAGTGCTCGTACATCTCCCTCTAACAATCACTATTCAGCGGAGCTTGGCAAACAGGAACTAAGAAGTATGTATATAAAAGCTAATGGGTACGTTTACAGGCTCGCTTGAATTCTCTGTGCTTCGCTGCACCCTGCCAGCCTTTTCACCTTCCTGCGACACAAGCAATTAGAGGAAGGTGGGGATGTTTACCACAGTGCAAACACGTTTGACTGAACACACGCAGCATGACAGTAAGCACCCACTTCACCGTGCAACCACGTTGGACTGAACACACAAATCATGATGGTCAGTCCCTACTCCACAGGTTAAACACGTTGGACTCAACACGCGCACACACACACACACACACACGGCACGATGGTAAGCACCCACGCCAAATGCAAACACGTTTGGCTGAGCCACGCAGCATGATGCTAAGCAACCTCTCCACAGTGCAAACACGTTTGACTGAACACACACACACACAGCACGATGTCAAGCACCCAAAAAGATCAGGCAAAAGAAACAACAAAAGGTCACATGAAACGATGGCTCGACGACTCGTCAAAGATCGACTCGCTGGTAATAAGAAAAACATCCATTTTGCTCGTTTGCTTGTTGGTAGGTGGGCAACTGGTCATACCCTGCTGGTTTACTTGTCCCTTAAACCCAACCAGTCAACCGCCAGGATACGCCAGGATACCCCGAAGCGACCTTCGCCTCTCGCCTTGGATCCATCGTCTCCCTCCACGTCCTCGCCGGAAGCTCTGGCCACCGTCTCCTCCGTGGCGGCGGAGTCCTGCCAAAAGTTTGGAGCGAGTGGGATTTTTTTCCTTGGGCCGACCCAATGGGTTTTGGGTGTGGTTTTGAGTCTCGGCCTTTCGCCTTGGTTCTATGGGAAACCAAGAGGAAAACCAACTTCGACACATACAAATCGGCATGCTAATAAGGAGAACATCACGCAGTCACGCCAAACTGGATATATTAAACTACTGGCACTGGTGAGGACAAATAGAATACAAATTGGCCATGTGAGTCATCTCCACTGGCCTGGAAAGTGCTCGTGCCATGAATCAAAGCTCGCAGGGGGATAATTTGACATCCCTGCCCTGATAAGACAACACTCATGACTCATAATGGCGAAGATACTTTTTGCAAGCTCCAACTGAGCTTAACGCTGTTTTACCACGTTACCCCCCCCCCCCCCCTGTGGTAGCTTGATGGAAACCAACATGAACCGTTCCTTTTCGGAACTGATGCGCCTAACATCTTCTCTGCACCTTGTACCATTTGCGGGAAACGAGTGGCAAAGGCCGTTGCCGTCCTTGGCCGAGCTGTCCTTCGCCTTGCTGTCCTTGGGGGCCGCGGATTTGGCCGAGCTGTCCTCCTTGGCGACCTCCGGATACACCTGGGGCACACCTCAGATTGGTCCGGAGCCAAAGGTTCCGGAAAGGTGCGGCTGTCAACGGAGGAGGAGGGGCCGTTGGGGTTGGTCCGTGGGGAGGGGGTATGAACCAGACAAGGAGGAATTCATCAAGGTGAATAGATGACTAGTAAGCAGGAATACCACTGGAACTAGTTCACAGTGCGACCCAGGCTGAGCGTCCCCTTGTGGCCGTGCGTTGAAGTTGAAAGATTGATGCCCACGCTTGAGCACGACCACTGGGTCCGCAACCCCCCCAGCCTGGTCTATGAGGACCTCACAGTTCCGAAGACCTTTATCTTGGCATGTCTGAATTGGCTCAACTTCGGCCACTTACAACTCAACACCAATGAGGCAGATCATAGGTGTGCGTTTGTGTGGCAGAATCTTTAGAATTACTGCTCACTTGCTGCTGACTCACACGATGAATTCATCGTCGTCAAACATGCCTGAACATGCACCCCTCCCCCATTCAGCCAGGTTCATTCCTCCGGGACTCTTCAGATGGCACCAAGTTGATTTCACAGGGCGGTGATCCGTTCTCAGAAAAGACTCTGATCAATCTGGGCGACGTGTGATAAATTTCACGAAATCCAAAAGCCCCAAGAAAGGAGCCTCGTTCATGGGCAGTATCGGCGGATATGGCGCGAGTCCAGTTGCCAGAAAATGGCCAAGGTTCCTCATATGTCTACATATGGCCCCTTTAAACGCTAGACCCCCAAATTGCCCCGAAACGTGATGATTCAACCACCAGGGCACATTTCTGCAGGACATCTCCGCCATCGGGGAAACGCGAGTGGGTGTGATATTTTTCAAGGGTACCCTTGTTGTTTAACTGGTTTAAGGGGAAACCACGATGTAAACACCCTTTTTGGGGGTTCCCTGCCGCTCTGAGGCCGGCACAGGCCCCGCAGCTCACGGGGCATTTCCTGCGCCAAAGTCCCCGCGTGTTAAAGGGCGCGTTCAAGCGGTCCCTTGTGGGGGGTTCAAAGAGATTCAATGGCGGAAAATGTCTGACAGCTTAGACCTTGTCAGCCCAATTTGAGACACACACACACTTGATATGAGACGGCGAAACTGCGAAGGTGCACCCCGAAACGTAGGAAGTCGCATGCACGGAATCAGGTTGGAGTTTCGGCATGGCTCACTCAGGTCGTTGTTCCCGACAGCGGGCATCCTCTTCAACGGAGTGCCAACACCCAGCTGTCAGTACTTCACGCCGTTGTTCACCATGGTGGCACCCGACTCCAAACTCAAAAGGACAGCGGAAACCCCTTAGAAACAGGGGGGCCACACACACACCCCCCGCAGGGGGAAAAAACCTAAGAGCCGCCTCCATCATGATTCCCGATGGGTAATTTGGTCTGTTTGCGGAACTCCTGCCTATGCTCAATTGCTCGCGGTCACTTTGACCCTTGTCCATGATGGAGCTGGGAATATTGGCCTTTTTGATGCTCGGCTGACCAGCATGGGTGTGCGCCATGGAGCTCTTCGGGCGCGGGTCTATAGCCTCGTTGGCATCCCCCGTGATGATGCCGTAGGACAACGACTTGGGGTTAGCCACTGCGTTGTGCTGGTGGTCCACGTGTAGCTGGAGTGACTGAAAGTCGACTGGTGGTGGAGGGTCGGCCAGATCCTCCGAGTTGAGCGAATGCTGAATCCCGGGGCCAGGTGGTTCCACCTCATCGAGTCCAGCATGCTCGTGTGCTCGCGGTCGCGATGATTCCGCCAACGACAGACCTCGGACATGTTGCTGCCGCACGCAATCGTGCCCGCCATGAAGCCTGCGACTTGCCATACATGTACATGACCGTGATGAACTGCAGGAGTGCTCGCTTCGATCCCTTGCTCACCAAGGAGATGGGGGCCCCCCATTTGACTGCAATGGTTTTCAACTGCTCCACCGTGCCGTCCAGGAAGTTGCCGAAGAGGTCGCGGTACAAGAAGTCCAGGAAGCAATACTGAGAAGCCATCACAAGATGCCCAGGAAGCAGTTGAAGAAGTTGCCGTGCACAAGTGTCAGGAAGTAGCCAGAGAAATACCGTGCCGTCCAGGAAGTTGCCGAAGAGGTCGCGGTACAAGAAGTCCAGGAAGCAATACAAGATGCCCAGGAAGCAGTTGAAGAAGTTGCCGTGCACAAGTGTCAGGAAGTAGCCAGAGAAATACCGTGCCGCCAGGAAGTTGCCGAAGAGGTCGCGGTACAAGAAGTCCAGGAAGCAATACAAGATGCCCAGGAAGCAGTTGAAGAAGTTGCCGTGCACAAGTGTCAGGAAGTAGCCAGAGAAATACCGTGCCGTCCAGGAAGTGCCGAAGAGGTCGCGGTACAAGAAGTCCAGGAAGCAATACAAGATGCCCAGGAAGCAGTTGAAGAAGTTGCCGTGCACAAGTGTCAGGAAGTAGCCAGAGAAATACCGTGCCGTCCAGGAAGTTGCCGAAGAGGTCGCGGTACAAGAAGTCCAGGAAGCAATACAAGATGCCCAGGAAGCAGTTGAAGAAGTTGCCGTGCACAAGTGTCAGGAAGTAGCCAGAGAAATACCGTGCCGTCCAGGAAGTTGCCGAAGAGGTCGCGGTACAAGAAGTCCAGGAAGCAATACAAGATGCCCAGGAAGCAGTTGAAGAAGTTGCCGTGCACAAGTGTCAGGAAGTAGCCAGAGAAATACCGTGCCGTCCAGGAAGTTGCCGAAGAGGTCGCGGTACAAGAAGTCCAGGAAGCAATACAAGATGCCCAGGAAGCAGTTGAAGAAGTTGCCGTGCACAAGTGTCAGGAAGTAGCCAGAGAAATACCGTGCCGTCCAGGAAGTTGCCGAAGAGGTCGCGGTACAAGAAGTCCAGGAAGCAATACAAGATGCCCAGGAAGCAGTTGAAGAAGTTGCCGTGCACAAGTGTCAGGAAGTAGCCAGAGAAATACCGTGCCGTCCAGGAAGTTGCCGAAGAGGTCGCGGTACAAGAAGTCCAGGAAGCAATACAAGATGCCCAGGAAGCAGTTGAAGAAGTTGCCGTGCACAAGTGTCAGGAAGTAGCCAGAGAAATACCGTGCCGTCCAGGAAGTTGCCGAAGAGGTCGCGGTACAAGAAGTCCAGGAAGCAATACAAGATGCCCAGGAAGCAGTTGAAGAAGTTGCCGTGCACAAGTGTCAGGAAGTAGCCAGAGAAATACGTGCCGTCCAGGAAGTTGCCGAAGAGGTGCGGTACAAAAGTCCAGGAAGCAATACAAGATGCCCAGGAAGCAGTTGAAGAAGTTGCCGTGCACAAGTGTCAGGAAGTAGCCAGAGAAATACCGTGCCGTCCAGGAAGTTGCCGAAGAGGTCGCGGTACAAGAAGTCCAGGAAGCAATACAAGATGCCCAGGAAGCAGTTGAAGAAGTTGCCGTGCACAAGTGTCAGGAAGTAGCCAGAGAAATACCGTGCCGTCCAGGAAGTTGCCGAAGAGGTCGCGGTACAAGAAGTCCAGGAAGCAATACAAGATGCCCAGGAAGCAGTTGAAGAAGTTGCCGTGCACAAGTGTCAGGAAGTAGCCAGAGAAATACCGTGCCGTCCAGGAAGTGCCGAAGAGTCGCGGTACAAGAAGTCCAGGAAGCAGATACAAGATAGGAAGTGTTTTGCCGTGCACAAGTGTCAGGAAGTAGCCAGAGAAATACCGTGCCGTCCAGGAAGTTGCCGAAGAGGTCGCGGTACAAGAAGTCCAGGAAGCAATACAAGATGCCCAGGAAGCAGTTGAAGAAGTTGCCGTGCACAAGTGTCAGGAAGTAGCCAAGAAATACCGTGCCGTCCAGGAAGTTGCCGAAGAGGTCGCGGTACAAGAAGTCCAGGAAGCAATACAAGATGCCCAGGAAGCAGTTGAAGAAGTTGCCGTGCACAAGTGTCAGGAAGTAGCCAGAGAAATAGCGTGCCGTCCAGGAAGTTGCCGAAAGGTCGCGGTACAAGAAGTCCCGGAAGCAATACAAGATGCCCAGGAAGCAGTTGAAGAAGTTGCCGTGCACAAGTCAGGAAGTAGCCAGAGAAATACCGTGCCGTCCAGGAAGTCGCCGAAGAGGTCGCGGTACAAGAAGTCCAGGAAGCAATACAAGATGCCCAGGAAGCAGTTGAAGAAGTTGCCGTGCACAAGTGTCAGGAAGTAGCCAGAGAAATACCGTGCCGTCCAGGAAGTTGCCGAAGAGGTCGCGGTACAAGAAGTCCAGGAAGCAATACAAGATGCCCAGGAAGCAGTTGAAGAAGTTGCCGTGCACAAGTGTCAGGAAGTAGCTAGAGAAATACCGTGCCGTCCAGGAAGTTGCCGAAGAGGTCGCGGTACAAGAAGTCCAGGAAGCAATACAAGATGCCCAGGAAGCAGTTGAAGAAGTTGCCGTGCACAAGTGTCAGGAAGTAGCCAGAGAAATACCGTGCCGTCCAGGAAGTTGCCGAAGAGGTCGCGGTACAAGAAGTCCAGGAAGCAATACAAGATGCCCAGGAAGCAGTTGAAGAAGTTGCCGTGCACAAGTGTCAGGAAGTAGCCAGAGAAATACCGTGCCGTCCAGGAAGTTGCCGAAGAGGTCGCGGTACAAGAAGTCCAGGAAGCAATACGAGATGGGAGTGTGCCGTCAACACTGCTAATGGGTTAAAAGCTAGGGGTACGCCACACATTGCCGAGACAACATACATTGCCAAAATGACACCCGAATTTCAACCGGGCTCGGGGCAGTTTGAAACCGGGAAACTGCATTAGTCACACGAAGCATCAAAAAGGAAAAAACAAGCGTACTCCTGCTCGGTGATGCTGACTGGGGGCGAGACATCTATTGCCAACAATTGCGAGCCAAGAGCAAGCTGACGGCGTCGTGATTTTTCACCTGACGTGTCGGGTAGTCTGATTGGTTGTCGAACAGTTGGTCTGACAGAAAAGGTTCACGGAAACAGTCTGGGGTGCCGAAAGGTCTGGGAGAGGTCCAAGCCTGTATTGAGAAGATCAGCTGGAACAGTCAAGCGTCACGAGCGACAAGGTCCGGTAACTGTCTGTAGAAAATGTCAGTGCATGAGTCGGAACAGATGCCCACAACAGGGATCAAGACACTGACCGAAGCCCGGACGCAGTGCCTAAACACACTTGATATGAGACGGCGAAACTGCGAAGGTGCACCCCGAAACGTAGGAAGACGCATGCACGGAATCAGGTCGGCATGGCTCACTCAGGTCGTTGTTCCCGACAGCGGGCATCCTCTTCAACGGAGTGCCAACACCCAGCTGTCAGTACTTCACGCCGTTGTTCACCATGGTGGCACCCGACTCCAAACTCAAAAGGACAGCGGAAACCCCTTAGAAACAGGGGGGCCACACACACACACACACACACACACAAACTCTTGTGAAACGGCCAAAATGGGCTCGAATCAACACGAGGGCCGCATTGCTCGAAAAAGCAAACTGGGACTTTCTGCTCGAGGGAGGTAAAGGCGTGCAAATAAATGCTGGTTGACAGGAGAAATGGCCTATGAATCCAACCAAATCTGGACGGGAGAAGTGCATGACATGGGCGTCTGTGTGAAGGGAGGACTCTCGCACTGCAGGCCTCTAATGTCGACTCCGGAGTGATAGACTGGGTGTTCCCCCAGAAGTCAAGGATTCCCACTAAATGGGACACCCACCTAGCAATCGACCAGCTGTTGACACCTCAGGGCTCAAGTGTCCGGAGGCTGTCGAACTTATGGCGACTTCCGTTATCTCGCCAAATAGGTGCCTGAAAACGCTGCCAACAGGAAGGTGTCTTGAACTGAAGGTGTCCTCGCTTTGACGCAGCTTTCAACATGGAATTTCGGGGCCGGCCTTGGCTCGCCCTACCCCCTTTGATGAAGCCTCGAGCCCTTCTAGCGCTGTGTTGTGGGGACATGAGAGGCCTCCCTTGAGACTCTTGAAAACTGACGTGAACAAACGGAGAATCATGCGCTGACAGAGCCTTGCATGTAGCGAGACGGGATTCTGCGTCACACCCAGTGTCAGGCCTTTCTTTCTGAGACCTCGCCATGCTGTGCTGCTTGTTTCTGTGCATAAAAGAGTGGCACAAAGGAAAGTATTGGTCCATCTACACCCCGTCAACGACCTAAAAAATCATTGTCGGTCCCCCGTCTCGACTTCCGAAGTCCATAGACCGGCTTCAGTTTCTGTTGTGGTTGAAACCAGCGGCAACTCCACGATGCTTGAAAGGCATGCCCAAGAAAGATCATATGGGTATGTGTGAAAATAGGTGACCCTTAAAATAGTGGTTTTATCCTTGGTTTCTCTTTAAGACCAACCCAAAAAGTCTACCCTCCTATACCCAACATCGATCTGAATTCTCAGGTAGCATCCTATCGAATCAAAGTAGCATCGACAAAGCTTGAGATCATAGTGCAATCGTATCCTTGTGCCTCCACATCTGACATAGAATGCAATTCAGCAGCTCGGGCCAGAAGCCGCATGGATGATGTCCCGACAAAGAGACACTAAAACGTACAAATATATGATCGAAACTAGGGACCCACGAAGGTCAAATTCAGTGCCCTTCTAGAAAGCCATCCCAAACAGGCAGCGAAGTCTTTACCTCTTTTCGGCTCGAAGGACTAAGGCGCAACGGCGCCTCTGGATCGTAGAGGAGTTCACGTGGTGGAAGCAGAAGCGACTGGCCAAAAGCCCCAAACGTCCCTTGAATCCAAGCAACCGGCCAACCAACCGACCGACCAACCAGCCAGCCAGCCAGCCAGCCAACCAACCAACCAACCAACAATCGGGTTTACTTGAAACTTGTGTTTCCCCAGCAGAGGCCATGTCTGAATCACAGCACGTGGAACACCTCATATAACATGGTAACATGGCATTGACACACACACACACACAATCACACACACACACACACACACACACCTAAATGAGAGTGAATGGAAACTGGCAGTGGCACTGCAGGGAAACTGCGCAATCACCATTTCCAAACCCCAAAAGCCTTCCCCCACTCCCTTCACAAATCGGCGCTTGGTGAAGTCTTCCATGCCTGACAACCAGGCTTGGGCAAAACATCCTTGAACAGCCAACCCCTGGTCTTCAACGAGAACCAAAAGGAGGATACTGTTAAAACAAAGGTGGTCTAAATCATGGCTTCGACAAGTTGAATCGCCGAGCCCTGCCTCTGCGGAGCATTCGCCCAATTCCCCGCCTCACGTTGGAGCAGGCCTGGGCCTTGCCGAAGAGGGTGAGCACCGGGGAGTCCTGGATGCTCTTATCCTTGCATCCTGCGGGTTCTGCAAACTCCGGCAAACACGGCTTTGACCGCCATCTTTTTCCGCCGCATCGACCAGAGCCTTTCCAGCGGACCAAGGGTCCAAATTATTCATCCGCAAGGTGTACAATAATGTCCAAAACCTGACATAAGGAATCCTCAACGTAAAGGACTTTCTGGTGAGCTGGGCTTACCTCCGGATCAGTTCGTGCCTGTGTTGGTGGAATTGCTCGCCAGGCTATCGGTCGCCATCAAGCTGGCAGTAATTCTCTAACGGCAAACAGGCGATTCAAGGGCCAAGACCTCAAAGCGACACCCGCGCCGCTCTCTTGACTGATCCCTGCCACATTCGCCGTCCTTCTGAGAGGAGATCCTCCTCTTCACTCAGAGTAGTTTCATCACCTGGCAAGAGCCAAGGGGGACCGGGCAAAGGGTTGTACAGGAACTCCCAGCTACACTGGTTGGGGCCCCAACAAAGCAAGTTGGGAGAGAAATGTAACATCCGCCTCTAAAGTTGCCTTTGGGAACACTTGGAAGGTTCTGCAGCATCGACATCTCATGGTCTCCTGCCCAGGAAAGCATGTCAGGAGTGCAAGACCGGGGAGAGTCTGAATGGAGCCCTGAGTAATCAATCAACACGAGCCTATTTTGGTTTTCAAAAAACAAGCTCTAAGATTCAAACAAGCTCACAAAGAAGGGATTGTCAACAAAAGCAACTGCTGTCAAGGTTGGTATGTTCCCAGAAAAATATGAAACACGACAGTAAACAAAGGACCTTTAACCATTCCATCAATCCCAAGTGACCAAATGAATGAATTGGATCACATAC
The DNA here is from genome assembly GCA_963377175.1 of Effrenium voratum. Classification (NCBI taxonomy): domain Eukaryota; class Dinophyceae; order Suessiales; family Symbiodiniaceae; genus Effrenium; species Effrenium voratum. The sequence continues at coordinate 1,181,958 of CAUJNA010000291.1, forward strand.
TCGCAGCGACTCCATTCCAGGCACTTGTTCCTTCCCAACCGGACAAAACCAACCGCCAAAGCTGCACAAAGGCCAATGTCGGGAATCTGAGCTTCTAATCAGGTTCCTCTGAGGAGTGAAAAAAGTGCCTTGCTTTTGCTTGCAAAGCTAAACAAGGCCCCAGGTGACACCTGAAGTCTCCTCATCGCTCTCGGGAGTGCACGCGAACCTCAGCCAAGGGGTTTATTTTTGTGTGTGTGCGATTTTTGAGGGCGCCTGTTTGGGCTTGCTTATATAAATGGAAACCACCCATTTTTGCGGTCTCTATTTGGCACATACCCTCACAATGGGCATCAAACGGCCCAGCCACCAACATCCAAATTGTCTACCGATTGTTTTGGAAGGACAGAGAAGGGGCATTCAACTGACTTACAGTCTTGTTTTGGATTGAACTGTCATTTGACGTCATATGTTGCATCGCTGCAAAGAAAACTGCGCAAACACAAAAGTGGTGTTGATGTCTTCACTCGTGGGCAGCGTTCAATCCATTCGAATTCACAATGCCCCAAGTCTGAAAAACAACACCAATCTACTCTTGCTGGGGGTACGGGTGAGCAGCGCACAACTGGACGGAAAGCCAGCCAAGAGCTCGAAACAAGCCCATATGAGTCAGCGTCAAAATTACTTGTCTGGGGTGTATTCATTCCGATGTTGGGACGTCCCGTATCGTTTTTCAGGTTTTGTTCTCAGGTTTGGGGGTATCGTTTTTGTTGGATGGCCCGTGTCGTTTTTCGAGAAAACCAAAAACAACATGTGCATGGAACACTCCTACATAAAGTAGATGACGGAAATTTTGAAGCCGACTCATATAGGCCTTGCCCTCACTACCCCTCACGAAGCCAGGAAGAACCTGCCATGGCCAACAGGGCTCCGTTTTCGTTTCGGGCGCCCCCAGAGGCCGCCGAGGCGCCCTTGCTCCAGGCAGGTGGCCGGGCATGCCGCCCGAACCTGCCCGAAAGCCAAGTTTGAAGTCAGTTGACAGGCTCCCAATGCGTAGAATAACCCGCAGACAAATGGCCGGCCGGACGGACGCACAGAAGGACGGACGGAAGAACGGAGGAAGAGAGAGCAAGAGAGCAAGAGAGAGAGAGAGAGAGAGAGAGAGAGATCCTTTGTCCGCTTCCCATTTCCGATTAGCAAACGTAGCACAGCCAAGCAATACTCGGTCGAATCAATGCCCCTTGATGTACCCTCCCACCCAACAAGGAAGTGTACGGCTCTTTCGAAAGACTTCCACACACTTTTTGAGCTAAACTTCCATCTCAGGTGGGGTATATGTCGAATATGCAGTGGGCCCCTCCCCTCAACCCCTCACGGGTCTTCCGATTGCACCGCACCTTGTCTCCCATCTTATCGTGGCCGCAGTAGGCCTGGAGGTCTTTGCAGGCTGCCTCGATCGCAAACGATCCGGTGGAACTCTGTTGGTTGGGGGTGCATTGCGGGGCGGGTCGGTTGGGCATTAATTGATCCAAAGACTGGCACAAAGGGGGTGAACGTTTGCCCTTAAGCGGAAACCAATTGAAGTCAAACCAACGTTCTACGCTTGGGTGTTTGATCATCCTTTGAAGGCTCGGAGTAAACTCTGTTCCATCTTCCAAGGTTTGGGGGTGATTTTCAAAATAGAGCTATCTGCAAAAAAAGAAGGAAATGCACAGCTACAGTTATGCGACCCTTGTAAACATCAACCTGGTAATTGTGGAAAATAAAGGTTCCCCTCTTACCCTGCCAAGAGAGCGCGTTTGGAATGCACCGCTCAAAAAGGGCACCGCGCCATCAAAAACAAAACAACTAGAGCACAGGGGTCGAATCAGGTGCGGGAACCGACAACCCTTGCCCGCCACGCGGCACTCCACCCTTCAGGCAAAAGACGAAGAAGAAGAAGAAGTGTATGTAAGCTAACCAAACGGCACCACACAAGCAAGCGATAACTCTTTTATCCAAGCAATGTGTTGGTGCCAGGGACTCATCTTCCCCTGTCAGATGTCTACGGCTGGGTGGGCCCCATGGGCCACCCACCACAAACTCTCAAAAACTGAAGAACGGGTGTGCAGACTGATAGCGCCCGCCCCTGGGCCGGGGCCAGGGGCACCCAGGCCACAGGGGGGTCTGCCACCAGGGGAAGTGAGTCACCCACCGGCTCCGGTCACGAAAAATGAACTCCTCGCAGAGTTCCTGTTTAGGAACTCTGTGCAAAGGGTCGAACCCCGAGAAATCTGGGTGCGTCAGCTCATCGGCCCACTGGTTGAATTCCCGGGGCACGTGGTTGGCCGCCAGCGAGCAGTCATGGGTGTGGAGCAGGAAGACCAGCTCCATCAGGATAGCCGCGGTGTAGGGCTTCTTGGATCCAAGGTTGAGCATCGCCATGACGTTGCCCTGATTGTCACTGCCCACCGGGAGTCGGACCCGGGAGGACAGAGGGCCTTGGTGCGTGAGGTTCATGTTACAGAGGAAGAGCGTGCCCAGCATTTCCAGAGCCGCAATCCTCCGCTTGGGATCCCCATTCTTGAATGCCCACGGGTACTCCTCCACGTGAATCTGCTCGTGGAACCAGTACACCTCCTTCTTCTCCGGCTCCACTTTGTTGGAGCACCAGCCTCCCACAAATGCCAGTCCTTCATCCGAGGCGCTAGCATCGCTGCAACCCCACCAAGAGGACTTCGGCAAGTAAGGGGAGTACTGGACGAAGGGCGTGTTGAAGAGGAACCGCAGCATGAACGCCAGCATCCTGACCACCTTAGGGCCGGGGGGCACGGTGCCCCAAGTGAACCCAACGACCCCCCCGAGGCGGCAGAGGGAACCATCTCCCCACACGCCGGGGGACAACAAGCGCCAGTCCCTGAGGCTGAAGGCCGGCCAACAAGCGTTGGCGGGACTAACCTTGGGCTCACGTCCGGTCTCGGCCTCAGACAATCCTGAGGTCCGGACACCAACACAGCCGGCGGGCAGGGAGGTCGAACTACGGGGTGAAACTCTTCCCTTTCAGCCATGGGCACGCCATTGCATGGAGATCTCGGACCACCCTGCCGATCACGCACGACCCAACTCTCTCCGACAAGGTTATGCAGCGCCCCCTCAGGGACGGGGGTGGGAAGCCCTCACTTGGACGGCTGGCCCCGTGGACTCGGCCATTGTCCAAAGCAGCAGCACTGGGGGCCAAGATCTGTGTCCTCACGTCACCATGGGGGGACAAACTCCAGGAGTCGCTCTCGTTGGGGGACGGGTCACACCCCTTCCCGGAGGACCTGCTGGAAGATATCAGGGAGATCCTGGCGCCAGGGGCAGGCCGACCAGCGGAAGGCCAACCCTTCTTCCTGGACATCTTGCACAGCCTGGCGATGAACATTCAGGACCCCGACCACCAGTTTCCTCGGGGTCTGGAACAAGGGGTCCTACTGGGGGTCACGGACCCAGCCCTAGTCTCGCCGGGCATCTGGCCACTCAAGAAGGAGCTAAAAGGGGAGGAGCCGGAGTTCCAGGAACTCCCTCATCCCACGGGCCGGGGTAACTACCCCTCAGCGGATCACTTCAGTGAGCTCATCCGTAGCACATTCCTGGAGGAGGTCCCCATGGGCATGGTAGATGGCCCTCTCACCAAGGTAGAGGCAGCAGCGCGCTGTGGCTGCAATATGGAGGATCTTTGCCCAGGCCCCCTAGCGGGCATCGACGAAGGGGACAAGATCCGCACCATCTACGATGGCTCGGTGGGCGGGGCCAATGACACCATCAGGAACCAGACGGTGGAAAGGACGACGGCTCCGACGGTGCTGGATGGGGTACAAGCTCTTCATTGGCTACATGCGGCAGCTGAGGAGGGACCTCCCTCTCAGGGTGCCCCCGGCCCCGAGAGGGAGGTCGCTAAACCTCCACCCGAGGGCTGGCAATGGCCGGAGCCGGGCACCAGGTGGGTGCTGCTCAAGGCGGACGTCACCAAGGCCCACCGGAGAGTGAAGGTCCTCAGGAAGGACTGGCGGTTCCAGGTGGCCTCACTGGGGGAAGAATGGTGGGTGAACAAGGTAGGCACATACGGCATGGCCAGTGCCCAATCCTACTGGGGACGCCTGGCAGCCCTTCTACTCAGGGTCCTCTACGCACTTTTCCCTCAAGTGGATTGGAACTTCGTCTTTGTGGATGACTTCCTGTGGCTGCTTCGCAGCAAGGGGGCAGTGAACTTGGCGGTGGCGCTGTTGGCAACACTCCTGGCCTTGGGCACCCCGCTTAGCTGGAAGAAGACACATTTGGCGGAGGTCAACACGTGGCTGGGCTTCGTGGTCCACCCGAACATCCCGCAGGTTCTCATGGCCGCCAACAAACACATCCTGGTGATGGAGGTCTTGCAGATCATGGTGGAAGGGCAGGCGATGCACTCAAAGGACATCGAGAAGGCCCTGGGCCGCATCCAAAGGGCAACTGCTGCATGTCCGCTGGCGAAGTCGATGCTTCAGCCACTGTGGGCCTGGAAAATGGCCACCACCACGGTGGGGAAACCCCTCCAGGACGGGTCCCGCTCTGCAGAGGATGGCCGCTGCGAGACCCTGCATCATCCAATGGTGAAGGGGAAGGTCCGTTGACAATGTCGTGGACTTCACTACCACCTGGCCCAGGCGGCACTCGTCAAACTTGATGAGGGAGTGGTGGAGTGCGTTCCAGGAAGGAGGAGCCCACCTGCGGGACCGTTCGTTGACCTAGTCCTTGGTAGGCCAGCGAGGTCAGGCACATCTGTCGGAGCATGAGCACGCTGTCGTTGTCCGTGTCCTCCCTTACCCGGGGCGCCAGGTCCTCCAAGCCCCACAACATCCCCCTCACCGGCGGCGGGCCTCCCGGTTTGGGGAACCATCTGAGAATGCTCCACGTTCTGCAGTTGGGGCCGCCCCCCACAAAGGCGACCTTGCCCGCCATGGCCATGGTGCACAGGCTCGTCTCCCAGCATGTCATGTCCAAGATCGCCACCCTTTCGCCTAATGTCCACTGCCCAAATGTACTCCGAGAAGGCCGGTTGTAGGCATGGAGGTAGGCATCCAGGGCCCCCGCGTCGTCGTCTGTCTGCCTTCCGCTGTGGCTCTGGTGGGATTGGCTCTCCCCCGCTGTGTGCGCTCTCGCACTGGTGGCCTGTGATCCCTTCGGAGACCAGGCAGCCACGGGGCCCATGGCACCCTGAGTGGCCTCCTGTCACTTGGGGAGGTGTGGGCATGCCTGTCACACACCCACCCATCCTTCCTGACCGGGCAGTTGTGGGATCGACCGCATGATCCAGGGCATTTGTTGTGAAGGTGATGATCCCTGCATACGCCACCCCTTTGGGATTCTTGAAAGCCCAGTGGTCTGGCCATGGGGTCGAGGAGGTGTTGGGGGACTTCCCTTTGCCGCCCTTGCCCTTCGGCTTGGGTAGGCCCCGAGGACTTCTCCCACTGAGTCTGCCACACCTTGGGTGCCTTGCTCTTGCTCTTCCCCTTCGTCGGCGCCCTGTTGAGGTGCTCATAGACCTCCCATTCCCAGAAGAGGAAGTCGCCCCTGATGTTCTTGAGGGCTTCGGAGAGAGTGGTGCCCTGGTGCACCATCTCGTGAATCTTGCGCCATGCATTGCGCTCTGCAAACAGCAAGGTGGTGTCGCTCGGGGGAGGCTTCCTGCCGGCTATGTCCTCCCCATAGAACCATACCAGTCATCCAACTCCTCCTTGGTGACCCTCAAATTGCGGCAGTGCTGCCGTGCACATCAGGAGCGTTGTCCTGAAGGTTAGGTGCAACCGTTCCAGCTGGCGCCGAGATGTAGGGTGGCTCCTCACCTCTTCTTCATCCTCCCTGTCCCAGCCGTCCACCGTGATCTTCTTGTGGGTGGATGAAGGGCATTCCCCTTCTTCCGGGAGCGCGCTCACGATGTGTTTTGCCGGGATGTAGCCCAATTCGCCCTTGGCAATCATGCGCCATTGCTTCTTAAATTAGCCATCACTACCCTAGAATTCCAACCTCGGCTTCGGGGCCCTATGCGTGGCCACGTAAGCATCTTCCAGCTGGCGCCTGTCACACAGGACTTCTAAGGGAGCCTTTATCGGGCCCGCATGGCCCGCCGGATGGTCACCCTGGTTGCCCCCCCTGACCAAGTTTGCTGCCACCCGTACTGCCTGAAGGAGGCGCATTGCCGTGAAGGCCGAGGTCTGGGCGTTGAATCCATTCTCTCCATCCTGGAATCCCAGGTCCCGGGGACCATTTTCCCTGGCCGCAGCCGGGGTGTTCCAGCGATCCGCCAGGTCTTCTGCGCCCAGTGCCGCTTGGATGACCCAGATTTCCTTGCCCACCAAGATGGCCGCCAGTGGCTTCTGCAACTTCGCCACGTCTTCCTTGATCGCGGCTGGGACCTCCTCCGGTGGTTTGGCGGGCGCCGCAGCCATGACCTCTTACCTTGGTGTGGGTGGGTGGGTTTTCAATCAGCTTGGGTTCCAGGAACCCAGAACAATGCTTGAGCCAAAATGGCACATGCCATTGTGGTCAAGCATTCCACACACAGTTCATGTTTCCACATGCGTTTCAACATTAACAAAGTGTATGTAAGCTAACCAAACGGCACCACACAAGCAAGCGATAACTCTTTTATCCAAGCAATGTGTTGGTGCCAGGGACTCATCTTCCCCTGTCAGATGTCTACGGCTGGGTGGGCCCCATGGGCCACCCACCACAAACTCTCAAAAACTGAAGAACGGGTGTGCAGACTGATAGCGCCATTTCCGAAGGACAGTCTGGCACACCCGCCATTTCCGAAGGATGCCAGTCTGTGCTGAGGGCCCGGGCCAGAGCCCTGTCCTTGGCCTCCCCCTCAGGTCGCCAGGGCCGGGGGCACCTAGGCTTCCAAAAGGTAGGGCCACCGGTCTCCGACTGGGTGTCCACCGACCGCCGAGCCTCCGCAGGCTCCAGTACCCAGTCCGCCGGGAAGCCGTACCTCTTGAAGCAGCGTTCGCACTTGCCATAGGCCTCTGGCTCCAACATGTAGTCCAGCACGGAGAGCTCCTGGATCTTGGAGGCCGCCGGTCGCCACCCGCACCACAGCCGTGCCTTCGTCATTCAGCAGGTGGATTCTGGCCTGGCCGGCGTTGCCTGTGCGTTTGACTGCCGCAACAACACGAAGGGGGAAGTCCGGGGTGGTGGGAAACAGGTCCTTGGCCTTCACTGGTGTGTCCTCGGGTCCCTGTTCCACCAATGACCATGAGCGAGTCGATGGTGCGCTCCCTGAGGGTACCGTGGGGGACGCCTCCCCTTCCCCTTCGGTTTGGTCCTTGCGGCCGTCCGGTCCCGCATCCGTGATTTCCACTGCTGGCGGCGGGAGCGGGTCCGCCCAGTCCGGGTGGTTCAAGTCCTCCCTGCGTTCCCTGCCTGGCCCGAGGTTCAGGTTGGGGACCTTCTGCGCTACCTGGCCCCAAATCTCCACAACGACATTGCGCTTCTCCCGCACATAGACGTCTGCTGTGCTCTCTGTGAGCCAGTTGCCTAAGTACATGCGGCGCTCCCGGGGGAGCCCCATCTGGAAAGCGCAGTCCGGGATGAACACTCGGAATGAGTGCCACGTCAGCGGCTTCACCAACCCCAGGGTCACTCCTCGACGGAGAAGAGCATCCTTGAGCCATCTCAGAGCTCTTTCTGGTGCGGAATGTCTCGGGATCAGCCCGGCAAAGTCTTTGCTCACTGTCGGGAGCAAGTAGTCCATGTCCTGGAATGCCTTCTCGGATACCAGTCGCCGGACCGTGGCCACCCAGGTAGTCCACCAGGGGATCCCCGTGAAGCTGTACTTCGGAGCAATCAAGGGGACCGGGTTGCGGTTGATTCGTGCTGCTGAGACCGTCTTGGTCTGCCAGGCCTTCAGCTCCACGGTGTTACTGGTGTGGATCAGGTCCTTGGGGTGAACATGCTGGAGGTCATTGAAACGAGCGCTGCACCCTACTTGGAACCGGGCGAAACCCAGGATGAATGCGTCCAGTACCTCGTGTCTGCTCCTCCCCGGGGCCGCCTGCGTACCGGGGCCGGTGGCACCCAGGTGGTAGCCAGCCCCTTCCTCCAGAGCCCATATGACCTCTTTGCTGGGGACCACCGCCTTGCGCTGCGGCCGGGTGACCGTGTCCGTGAGTGCCTCTTCCAACGAGCTCTTCTTGGACTTGAGGCGATGGAGCTCGTCTATCTTCAGCATACCGAAGGTCTTGGAATACCATTTGAGGGTGTTCCACACCTGCCGTAGCTTGTACGGGGTGACCTCCTCTTCGGCGAGCTGGTTGAGGAGAGAGCGGACATGTCGTTCCTGCCAGGGAATCACCGTGAAGCCTCTCTTCCGGAGACTCTCGTAGACCAGGCAAATTGTCCGGTGCCTCCTTGCGGAAGTCCTCCCCCAGGATGTCCTGCATGTACGTGATGTGCTCCGCAAACGGGGCAAAGTGGGCGAGGAGCCGTTCCGCCCATTTCCCGCGCATATGGAGTTCCAGCGCTCGCTGGGTCGTGGGCTCCATTTCCCTTATTTTGCCCGGACGCCAGTGCCTCCACTTCAGAAGCTCCGGTTGTTGGAGTGGGGGTGGGTCATCTCGTGAGAACCACCTCAATTGGTCCTGGCGGTCCCATTCATTCTCCAGCGGGGAAAAGTCCTTGCTCGGCTTGCCATCCGCCGTCGCCAGGAGGAGGAATATGCTGTCCCACAGGTCGGCCAGGTCCGCCGCGGACAGAGGCTGGGGAAGCCTGCCTGCCGCCGCCGCCACCAGGCCGTTGAAGTATTCCGTCGGGACCACGTGGGCGTCTTGTCCTACCGGAATGCCCGAGAGTTCCAGGAGCTGAGAGAAGCGGATTGCCGGCTCTCCAGCTTCCTCCCTCCTGCCTTGGCGCAGGCACATCAGGACCAACAGCTCCCCGTCCGTCTGTCTCGGGGAGAAGGACTCACCCGCCAACGTGTCCCATAGGACCCTTGGAATGCGGTCCCAAAGACGTGTGTAGGGCGGGCGCATAAGAAACTTGGTAGATACCCTAGCCATGATGAAAAGGGGGTTTTGAGCCTCCTATCGAACCGCCGGGACCCAACCGCGGCACAATGCATGCATGCTCCAACCTTGCAGAATGCAGAGTGCAGATGGAGCAGGCAGGCCACACGCATCCCGACACGTCCCCCCCAAAGTCCCGAGATTTTAACAGGACCAGCCGCTCATCCCTGACCCTCTTGTAGAACTCCATCCGATCGCGGATCTGATTGTACAGCTGCTCCGGGGGCTCGTCCATCACCAACTGCAAGCAGGTGGCCTTATCCCTGTGCCACCCCGTGATCTGGAGCAGCCTGGTCCCCCCGCGGCTCGCCTTCCAAAAGCCCTTGCAAAATCTGCACATATAGCCCCCCGTGGTCTTGAACTTTTCCTTGTTCGCCTCCTTGGGGAAGTGCTTGTTGACGTACTTTTGGCCCGCGACCGCCGTCACCGTGGCCGTGGTGATGGGCGGGTACCGCCTGGTGCCCTGGTCTGGGGTGCGGAGCGTGGTGTCTGCCCCCCCCCGGGGGGGGAGCAACCCAGCTGCCGGATGAGGCAGGGCCTGCATGCCCTCCTGGAGGGGCGCCAGGATCGCCATCTCGTTGTCCAGCATCTCCTCAGTGACCAACTCCTTGCGCAGCCGCCTGGCCGAGGCCTCCTCCGGAGTCGGCTCCCGCTGCTCCCGCAAGGCCTTATGCAGCTCCTCCTTCTTCCTGATCGCCTGGTCCACCTGGGGATGGTAGAGCTCGAAGCTCTGAGCCTCCGCCTCTTTCAGGGACCGCTGCACTTTGACCCGGATCTCCTGGCTTTCCCGGACCTCGTCATCCGCCTCCATGGAAAGGATCTCCTGCCGGATGTCCACCCGCATGTTAAGCGGGACCGCATCTGCCATGGTGATCTCATCAGCCGAGTCCGTTTTTGGAGGGGCTCTCCCCAAGACCGTGCCGTCCACCAAGTTGCGGTCGGCCTGCGCCAGGGTACCACCGGGGCCAACGGCACCCAGGCTTCCCCATTCCTGCTGCTGGATCCAGATTGGCTTGCCCTCCAAGATGAGCAGGTTGTAGGTGATGCCGTCCGCCTCATAGGTGGCCGAGGGTGCCTGGAAGGCTGCCTCTGGCCACCCCGTTCCGCATGCCTTGCACATGAACTTGTAGTC
>CAUJNA010000291.1:1197127-1242127 GCA_963377175.1 Effrenium voratum
TAACTTGTATGTAAGTTTAGGGTTAGTGTAGGGGTGGCTCAGGGCTAGGGTAGGGCGAAGAAATCAAGATGCAGAAAAGCCAAGCCAGAATTAAAAGCGTGAACAGCTGGAAACATACTGGAAGAACATAGAACCCTCCTCGCCAGAACTTCTATCAAGGCCCGTCACGACGTACAACCTGCCTCCACCAAGTTGAGTGTCTCTTGCGTGACAAGAAATATGGCCGGACAGACTGACTTGCTTGACAAAGGGGCAACGGTCTGTGGGAAGTTCTTGGTGCCCCCCCCCCCATGTCCTCCCCAAGCCAATAAAACATACCAAAATTGCCGTGGGTGGACATATTCCTGCACCAGTTGGTAGGTGAATTTACCCCATCCCAACTGGCGAAGGATTTAACTGGTGCAGGATTTTGTCCATCCATGTCCATCCACCGTATTGCCAGTGACTGTGCCAAGGAAACATTTGAACCTCAAGAACATCCCACAAGGAGCCCCCAGCCGCCGCTGAATTTCGCCTGGTCCGTGTTGTCACAAGGAACTCGGCGCGCTTCAGAATTGGAGCTCTTGCACACGGTGCCCTGGACGCACAAAGTGCTCCGCTCACTTGCTGAAAATGCGAAAAGAAGGTAGTGCAATGGGTGTCTTTGCTGAGGCGGTATCCTGTTAGGGGTTGTTTAAAAGGGAAACCAAAGCGAACAGAACCGGCATCAGCCTGTTCCAGGGATCAGCCGCCAACACCCTGGAATCTTTTGGATCGAGCCCGTCAAATAGCACATGCTTCAGTGGCGAACTACCAAAGAGCCATCAGGCATATCCCATTCATCCCAAGACAGTGCTACGTACCGTCGTGGTCGCTTTCGCTCTGTGTCCCTGGGCATTCGCGTCGGAGGTCTTGCAGCCCGCGTCGTCGCAGTACTTCATCCCCTCCTGGAGCTCAAACACTCACCCAGGCAGAGAAGCGAAACGCAGCGAAACGCAATCTGCGCAGCAAGAGAAAGTGCGGCCCTTCCTTCCCTTGGAAGCATCTCGAATACTCCCTCTATGCGCCACAACAAAAAGCAAGCCAGTCTGGAATTCGGATATCTCACCAAAAACTGGCCCCAAGTTCATGTCCGCGAGCAATCTATAGACACGGCACAAAAAGCAGTGGAACATGCTCAATTCTGGGCTCAGCAATCCATCCTGCCCATCTCGGGCTTCCTTCGAACCAGCTGCGACCTCATCCTTTGAATGAGCCAGGAGCCCTTTGACAAACTTCTCTCTTGAAGTTCTGAGGGCCTTTCCCCAAAAGCCCGACGCGTTCGCACCTTCGGTTGAATATAAGGGCCTGAGTGCGTCATTCGAAACAGGTCACGGTGCACTTGAAAGCCAAATTTAGACAATAGAGGATGATGCTAGTAATTCTTAGGCCCTCGAACCCCGGCTCCAAGCCGTGAGTCCTCACGGCTTCCCACAAGCCATCCGGCGCGCTTTTGCGCCTCGCGGAAGAGCAGGTTCCGCTTCGCCACCACTTCCCCGCTGGCGGGTATGCACAGCAGGCAGGAGAAGGGGCACCTCGGGATCTCGGCAAGCCCCAACTTGGATGTTCAACCAATTTAGCAAGTAGGGCATAACGTTATACCCATGGTTGAAAGGGAACAAACCATAGTTGCCCAAGTTATAACCATGGTTAAAACCTACTTACTAACTTGGTTGAGCATCCAAGTAGGAAACATACAGCGTGAGGGTGTAGATTTTAATTTCATCATCGTAGTATTACAAACTTCATTGTAGTTCCAATCAACCTCCATTCAGCATGGTAGGAAAGAAAGGGATCCACGCCCAAATCTATCCTCTTCCGACGATTTAATATGCGTTTCGTTGTTCATGATCTGGTCAAGGGCAAATACGCAAGATGGTCCCAAACCCCTGTGACAGGATCCTGTCCAAAAGGAAGCGGGTCTGTGCTTCCTCAAGTGTTGCTGGGAGGCGAGAATGTCAACCAGGAATCCTCAAAATGACTGTTCCGAACACGTGGTTTGGCATTGGGACTCTCTTGCGCAAAGGACATGGAAGTCAACGGTTCACCTGTTGGGACTTCTGCCACAAGTAGACCAAGCCAGGAAACCAACAGGTCAAAAGATCGGCTTTGGGCAAGCGAGTCAACCATGTGTTTGAGGCCACTGTTCACAAAATTCTCGCCCGTGGAGGGTAATGGGCAGCCACATCGTTGCTTGATTGACAGCGCCAGGTAGCCTAGCACTGTGCTGCCGCGAACAAGATATCGCTCTTGTTCTCTTGCAAAACATGCCTGGTCAATGCTTCTATGTCAGAAAAAGAATCCGCCGACCCCATGCCTGGTCCAGAATGGACCATGCTTTCGGCATGGGGGCGGTGTGTTCTGTGTTGCTTTTGTTGATATGCTTTCTATAAGTTTAATGTGAATATGATTATGTAGATATATATATATATATATATATAACCTATATGTCCCTTGGGGCGGCCCTTGGGGCTGGTTTCTACGTCGGCTGGATTTCTGGATTTCTGGATCTCTGGATTTCTGGATTCTCAGGAATTCTGGATTTCCCCACCCCTCCCCCCCCCTCCCCCACCTCCCCCCCCCCCCCCTCCCCCCCCCCTCCCCCCCTCCCTCCCCCCGGCTTCTTCCCGTGGTCTTCCGTAATCTTCCGGCTTCTCCCAGTAATCTTCCGTAATCTTTCGGCTTCTTCCCGTAGTCTTCCGTAGTCTTCCGGCTTCTTCCCGTAGTCTTCCGTGGTCTTCCGCCTTCTTCCCGTAATCTTCCGTAATCTTTCGGCTTCTTCCAGTAGTCTTTCGTAGTCTTCCGGCTTCTTCCCGTAGTCTTCCGTAGTCTTCCGTAGTCTTCCGGCTTCTTCCCGTAGTCTTCCGAAATCTTTCAAGCTTCTTCCCGTAAATTTCCGCAATCTTTCGGCTTCTTCCCGTAGTCTTCCGTAATCTTCCGGCTTCTTCTCCTAGTCTTCCGATACTGTTTCGGGACCAAACAACGCGCGGGTCCTGTGTTCGGGCTTCTTCCCTAGGCTTCGGGTAGTCTTCCCCCACCCCTCCGCCCCCCCCTGTGTCTGTCTATGTCTGTCTACGTATCTGCATCTGTCTTCGTGTCCGCGAAGACCCCCCCTGCCCCTGCGTGTCTGTCTGTCACTCTTTGTGTCTGTCTGGGTCTGTCTGCGTCTGTCTTCGTGTCCGCGAAGACCCCTTGCGTGTCTGTCTCTGTCTTTGTGTCTGTCTGTGTCTGTCTGTGTCTGTCTACGTATCTGCGTCTTTCTTCGTGTCCCCCCCCCGCGTGTCTGTCTGTGTATTTGTGTCTGTCTGGCTCTGTCTGCGTCTGCCTGCGCATCTGCGTCTGTCTTCGTGTCCGCGAAGACCCTCCCCCCCGCTGCGTGTCTGTCTGCGTGTCTTTGTGTCTGTCTGTGTCTGTCTACATATCGCGTGCTTTCTCTCGTCCCGGGCCGAAATTCTAAGGTGTGTGGGGGCGGCGGAACCAGGCCGCAGGCCATTAAATATCCTTACTATCAGAGACAACCTCCCCTCAAAGACATGTGCACTTGAATTCTCATCTGGAACCCCTGGGCCTGGTAAGAAAACACGACACTAGGGAGAATTCCTGGCAACGGAGGTCACCCCGTTTGAGTCGGCGCTGCCGAGTGGCGGGCCCGAACAGCACAGTGGAACAAAGTAAAGCAGCTGATATTTGGGAAATTGCGATTTGACAAATCCCCTTGCCGTTGATTCTGGAGTACATGCGCCCGGGCTCCCGCTGTCCCACCTCCCCGAGGGCCAAACATCTCCGGCACGGAGATGTCGGAGACGGCGGTTTTGGCGATGCAGTGCTTGTTCGCAACTGTGGCGCCTCACAGATCCCCGGAAGCTTGTGGCAAATGTGGGGAACTCAGAACCCCCCTGGCATGAAGGGAAACTGGCCTATGGAACCCAGACCCTTGGTTGACAAGAAGGGAGTGTACCATTTTAGACAGCACCCTCCACTTCTTGGGGGAACACGCCATAGGCAAAGGGGTTGATGAATGCGGGGTTGATGTCCTGCACACGAACATCACGGAAAATGAACGAGTCTGTTTCTCTTTGACTTTTACAGTGAATCTAAAACCGCCAGCTGCTTAAGATGCCTTATATAATTGGAGAGACCCCTTTGGGCGCTTCTTGGAACTTCACCTCAAGGAGGGGTTACCAAAGCCCGTCGCAGGGTCACTCTTTTCGCGATTTCTATTCCCCTGCCACACGCGCGCACGCATGTGTTCTCGCATGCATTCCTTCTTTGCGCAAAACTACCTTCAATTACGTTCCTTCTAAACTTCCTCTGACTACCCTGCAGGCCTTGCTATTCTCCTAGTTGAACTAGGTAGTGGATTCTCATTCTAGTATATATGGCCAACTTCTATTTTGGGCGCTGTTCAGCTGAGCAGCCTCGAACCCTGGAGCCCTCCAGCAATAGAAAGGAGCCGTGGAAACCAAACTCGCGCCAAGTAATACGTTGGTCCCACGGGTAGCTAGGGGATTCCAGTATCATGGGCAGTTGTTCCCAACTTGGAATCAACGCTGAAATGGTGGAGAACAGTGGATATTTCCCCGGGTCCAAATAGCCTGGATTCGCTTCTGAGCGTCCCACAACTGGTTTGCTGGCCGTGCAGGAGCAGCCTAGCAGTCACAGGACAGGCAAGCGGTCGGGGGACCAAAGCGTGGTTAACGCTTTTGAAGGTCGTCGCACAACCCGCAAATTGGCACGGCCTGCAGGGGAAGTCGTGGCAAAGAGTTTGAAAGTATATACTTCCTGAAACATAGACCCATACATTCCCGGCTCTTCCCGAGTGCAAAGTGTTTGACACCCCGAAGCATGTGGTTCTCCCAAACAGGGCTTGTCAAAAAATCAAGGCCCTCCTCATTGTGTCACATTCATTTCTCCACCAAACACGAGACCTCGAGAACCTTGCTCTCAATAACATGGGTACGAAACTTAACGAGGGACCCGAAATGGTGGATCAAAATTCGGTGGGATCACAAGGTCCTCCAGCCACTCTTGAGGTGGTGTGTCACAAAATACTATTTTGGGGGTAGTTCCTTTGTTTCTCATTCCAACCCCAAAAAGGGTACCTGCAAAAAACACACACACACACAAACCGCCCATATCTATCTGCCGCCCTCTTGGCTGCCGGCGTAAGATTCTCCTGCGCCTGCGGGTTGTCTGTGCCTCGCAAAAAATAACGGATGGACCCACCCAGGGCGGGTCCTGTGGAAAGCAAGGAAATGGATTCTACCCTTTCTTAAGAGGGCGGGGGGTGGGCGAGCCGGGTTCCCAAATCATGTTCTAGTCTTCTGCAGGGATTGACCCCTCCCCCACGCCCCACATGCTTTTTTAAGGCACAAAGCCCAACACTGGTGTCTGACATTGTTCGGTTGCATGCATCTGGGGACCATCTCATCACTCTGAATGATTCCTGCAAAGTGGCGGTGTGCGGTTGGGATTGATTGAGGGTATCGATACTCGATGCCTCCTTATGAAGTGCTGAATTGATTGGCCAAAACAAGTTTGAATTGCCTGGCCCTTCATCAAAAAAGGGAGTACCTGGTCCCAATAAAAGTTCAACTGGTAGGATCATGTCATGCAAAGACTATTGGCCCTGAGTATAGGCAGTAACACATATTTCCTACCCAAGCAAGCAAATCAGGAAAATGAGACCCCAGCACTCTAAAAGTCCATGCGGAAAGAAAAAACAAAACAAAACAAAAAACATCCACGTAGCATCCCCACTACAGCCAGCACACCTGTGCGAAACTGTTGACATTGGCATTTCTCGCGAGCTTGCCGAACAGTCAGACAAGCATCCAGTCCAACAGACTTCACAGCCACAATCGGGCTACGCATGTAGGTCAATCCAAGTGGGCGTGTCTTCAAACCCCCCTTCAAACCCCCAAAGGGGTACTTTCCAAAAAGACGCTCCCAAAAGTTTGCAACAGTAGGGCATGGAGTATAAGCAGCTACCATGGGGTGTTGGTCCATCATCGGCAAAATTCCGATGATCCGTCGAAGGAGGCTGACATGCCATTGGTGCACCAGGCTCGGTCCGTTAAAACCATTGGTGGCAGGGATGACGACATCTGTAGTAGACAACATGACAGTGCCGGCCGTGCTACATGCCGGTGCAATCCGTCGCCAAAAACAGAGAATTCGTGATCCGGGTTTACCACAACCACATGCTCCAGTCGCATCCGTGCTCTCGGTGATGCATAACCAATGCCAGGATCCAGTTGCCTTAGGCTGTACTCGGGCATGTCTTTCGTGAGTTGCCTCATTTGGGGGCAGGTTTAAAGGAAAGCACATGGAACCCTGCCGTTTTGAGGGTTCCATTTGGAAACAATCCCACTTTCCACCCGGGCTGCCGCACAGCTGCCGTCGTAGACCAGCCCTTTGCCCTGCAGAAACAGCTGAGCCAGGGCCTCAGACAGAGGTGACCAGGTTGCTGGAAATGAGAAAGAAATGAAGAGGCGAACTTCAACGGGGAACCACTTCAAAAGTGGTTACCTGGTTGGCTGGTTGGTGGACGTGACTCCCCACCATGATGCAAGTAAGGCAATGAGGGAGCCCTCTAAAAATGGGGTACGCTGTGTCTGACAGCCAAACGCAGCTTTACAGCTGTCGTCGCTCCCACCCAGCCAAAGCCTTTTTCTCTCAATCCGCTGGTTGCATGCTTGTCCGACTGCACGCATCTGTGTGATGCGACTAGCGAGTTTCAAGATCGGTGCACCGATGCCAATTGAATACTCTCTTAGATATTGGCATTCAGTCTTTACGAGTGCGCAAAGATATCTTGACTCACAAGATTGAACAAAAAATCGCGCCGAGGCTCAGTAAGACAAATAACTGGTACATGAGAGTCAACATATGGAATAGAAGTCGAGCACATGTGGGGACTGTCCACTGGCGTCGGCGGATCGCGCAGCGATTTCAATACAAACAAACAAGTTGCTGTGATTGTTTTTCAATCCCACAAATCCCGGCACTGCAAGTCCAGAGGACCGAGCCTGACTCAAAGCCATGAAGGCAGCCGTGGCCCGTAGGGGTCTTGAATGGCACTCTTTTAGGAATTGATTGGGGTCTGATAGAGGGGGTTATGGGTCTTCTGGGTTCTATCAAACTAGGGTTGTAGGGGGCTTATGGGCTGTGAGACCGATTCACGCGCCACTAGGTTGCAACGGCTAACTCGTCAGCATGTGACAAATGCATGTCGGCCTCAAAGGAGGTAAAACATCAGGATGCTGCAATGAATCCAGAACACTTTGTCTTGTAAGCTTACGCAGAGAGCGAGCTTCGCAGAGTCAGCAAGAAAACAAACCCTCAAATGTCTGCAGGCACTTCCTAACTTCCTAATGGAGAATTCAAGTCCTAGCCCAGGCCGAAAAGTCAAACCGCAAAGCAGAAGATCCAGCCACCGCATGCAAGTGACAAGCAGCAAAGGAGCCAGGATCCAGCAAGATCAAAAACAAGAGCGTTGAGCCTTACAAAATCGTGTTTGACCAAACTACTTTACACAGGGACTGATGGACCATCTCACAAGGGCAACTCACAAAAGCAGCTCGGATCTACGTAAGCGCCGTCGCTTCGCTGACCTGAAGCTCTGCAGCCCCAAAGGAAAGGGATCTCCGAGAGTGCAACAGTTTGGACTTGCCTCTTTGCGATCGCTTGTTTGCGCGACTCCCGAAAAGTTTGTGAGCTGAAGCTAAGTGCAAATGTGTCAAAACTGGTTTCATTCATCACAAAACCGGGGGCGGCGGAATGGGCACGAGCCGATGCACGCTGCCGAGGCCTGCGGCCAGTGCCCCAAAAAATCTCGGCTGCCCTGCCCGGGTCGGCTCGCTCGGGGCGATCTTGGCCGGGCACCCGTACCTCCGCGACACGAGGGCAAGGGCCCGAAACAGTTTCGAAAGTGATTTGGGACGTATGATGGTGGAGGTTCTGGTGGGCCTCCTCGGTTGGACAAAGGGAAGGTGAAAATGTCTTTAAACCAAGATTTCAGGGGCTATAAACTCTTTGTTGCACTTCAGTTCGCATTTCGTTCCAGAAAGGAGAAGATACTTGTTCAATTCTTTGTTCACATCGTTTCAATGCACTGAGTATTGTGGGCCTTCTAAAAGTAACCTTCCTTCGTTTGTATTTGTTTGTGGGACGGCCTGCTGCACAGCACAGCACAAGCCTGTGCATCACGGCAAGGCCGGCCCCACATTCATCTAAGAACTCATGCGCAGGCCGGCCACCTGCACCCACGCAGAAAAGTCTTCGTGGACCGGCATAAGGGCAGGACAGCGTGGCAGCCTCCCTGCAGTACTAGGCCGCGCTGAGATGCACGTCCTGGAGATTGGGGCCGCCTCGATAGCTCCATCGAGGTTTAGGTCCCACACATGCACATGCAGCGGCAGCAAGTAAGGTGGGACAGGCGGCGGCTGGCTGCGAACAGCAGAGCAGCCTTGGCGCCCAAAGAACTGAGCACCACCCTGGACCGAGTAGGGATATTAAGGATTAGTTTGAGTCTATTGACTCCGAATCTGCACTCGTTCTCCGTTAGCTCTTCTTGACAATTTCTGTTGAAAATGGACTTGCGAGTGAAATATGGAAGATGAGGTACTGCGATTTGACTATGCCGACTGCGGGTGGTTTGTTTGATATGAGTCGGCTTGTCTGAAATGAGTTGACAAAGTAAGCAATCTGTTCACTAGTTTCATTACATATATGGATACCTAAGGTCTAAACTATCTCAGTCAAACTAGTGACGTTTTCTGTAAGTCAAGAATACTTTAGAACATGAGTCTTTTCGGACTGGACATGATACACCAGTATCTAACGCTATGGTTGGTTCCACTACAGTGATTGTCGCCAAAACGGGTGTGTTTTGACAAAACTCGATTCCGGGTTTGGCGTTGTTTCTCACCGTGTATCGAACGCTGATATAGTCCCCAATGCCCTGCACTCTTCCGCTTGAGCTTGATGTCTAGAACCACCCCAAACAAATCCAGTTGCTGTCCAATGATGTTGGGGGGAATTGAGCTCTGGAGCTCCCCATTTGACAAGGATTTGACCTGGCTTGGCTCTACCAGAATCCTTTGCAAGGTTGAGGTTAGGCCCGAAAGGCCCGGTAGACCCTGCTCCCCCGCCCCCCCGCCTCACCCCCCCCCCCGAAAAAGAAAACAAAAAAAGGAAAAAGACCCGCGCGTAGCGTGCGCAACGCGCGTGGCGCACAGGTCCCCGAGGGCTTCCACGTCCAACTCCGAGAGCCCGTGGCGCTGGCCCAGAAACCGCGCCTCTCGCTCAATGGCTTGGGCGACAGAGTTCAAACCAAACTGAACAGAACCCACTTTCCTTCGGGAAGCCCAGCGGCCGGTTTTAACAAAACCAACCCTGCATGGTGACTCCCTTAGAGGAAGTCTTGGGCGCCTCTGGTTGTATGTTGGTGTATGGCTGCTTAATGAGAGGTTGATGATTCTCTTCTTGAGACATTTAGGTGAGGACTTTATTTCAAGTGGTATGGTGATGACCAGGCCGTGACTCTATGGGTTGTTGGCTGCTCAAGCCAGCCGCGTTTTAGCCACTCTTGGTTCAACATCCGCCCTTTGTTTCGCGTGCAAGGGATCTAGAGATGGTTGTTTAGAGCCAGCTTGTTGGACCCCTCTAGACTCAAGGGCGAGTCGGTCAGTTTGTTGATCTTGCAGCTTTTGATCTTTCTTCCGGTCCAGCTGGAACCCAATTTGAGAACAGTTTTTTGTCTGGCTCGGGAGATGGCTGCAGTTCAAATGAGTTCCATGCTGTGGGGATGCTGTGGAAAGGAGCCACCGGTTGCTCTGCTCGTGTTCAAGTCAACCGCAAATCCCAAGGGTACAACATTGGTTTGCTCATATCTCGCTTGTCCACATACCAGTTTTCTACTCTGATGCCAGCATATGCCAGCGTCTTGCAAGAAATATTGACTATGGGTGGGGGGAGTAGCGTGACAAAGTGGTATCATCTACTACCCACAATTGCAATCGATTGCATGCAATGAATTGAAGGCCCACCCCAGTAAAAGGGATCTCAGGTGGCTCGCACTGGATCGCAGGCTTTGAATTCTGCAGCGCTCTGTGCGCACCGCTGAGAAAGGGGCAATGGCTGTGGGCTTGCTTATTTTGAGGGTACCCTTTTTTAGGTTGGATAAAAGGGAAATCAATAGGAAACCACAACTTGGTGAGGTCCCCTTTTTTGACACGTACCTCATGGACCCATCGCTAAGATGAAACATCACCGCTTTGGGTGAACCACCAAAAGGTGCCCCAATTCCCAGAGAACCTCAACACGAGGCCGAATGACACACACACCCTACCCCGTTGCCCCCCTGGGAGAAAGCTCAAACAAACAGGGGTCGAATCCCCCCAACCCACGGATTTGCAGGGTGTCCCTGGGCCCCGGGCCAGGAAGGGCTCCTTTGCCGGCTCCACGGAGTTGTTCCCGGCCGACCCAGTGGTGTAGGCCTGCCGATCTTCCAGCCCAGTCCGAGATGGTACCGGGACAAACGTCGCCTGGCAGGAAAGCACGAAAAATCTTGTGGCGGTCACATCTCCTGCTACAGTTCCAGCGTTGTGCCAAGAAAGTCACCAGTCTCGGGCCCTGTCGGGGAACCAAATCGTTCAGTCGACGTTTGGATCCCGAACTTTGGAGATACACAGGCAGCAGGATAACGAAGCCTCCAGCAGGGCGAACCTCAGAATAAAAGCCGCAAAGTGCTAGTTACGACATACGAAAGATATCACTGAAAAAGGAGCCACCTGGATCGCCAGTTGCTGCTTTTCCCCAACTGTGAGGTTTTTTGAGGGTGCAGTGCCTGAAAGAAAGAGTCAACTCGGCTGTTGAGGTAACACTGAAACTGTTTTTCCTGGCCCAGCCTGCGCAGGGTACATGTTGATGCTCAGGAGGTCGAACGGGTCCTACGCGACAAATCTTTCACAAGCTAGCACCATGCAAGCTGGCAAGTACAAAAATGTTGGGCCAAAAGGAGCCGAGCCGCGCAAGGAGAAGAGGGGCTACTCGATATGATAGCTGAGCAGCATGTTCTCCCGCATACTCGGTACCCATTGTGTTTTCTCACAATGTTCTACCCTTGTGGTTCGGTCATTACTTTGAGGTTACACAGCGATCTGGTGCTCCAAACTTACGCAAAGCCAACCCAGCATTCAGAACTCCAGGAATCATGTAGAAGCCCCGCGCTAGAGTAGACAGGGACACAATTGCCCGACTTGTTCCTGCTTGCGGTGGTTCTCTTGCTGTTAGTGTGGTGTTGCCTATATCAAACCTCCTCCCGCAAGCCATGGAAAAGGCTCCCCTACTAGAAACCCCTACAATGGTTGTCTACATCCCCCATTGAGAGGTCGATGAAAATCCCTGCCACCCAAGTGAAAAAATGGTTCGACCACGGCAGATGTGTTTGAGAAAGGTCATGAAGGATACCGGGGGAACAAATCAGATCAACCTGCTCAAGCCCAACTGAAACACCAAAAGGAATTGCTGACAATGCTTAATGTCAAGGACAAGAGAAATCGGTGGACGTACAAGTGTCATAGTACAAATGTCCAACAAAAGGCGGGAAATCAAAATCAAATCCGACCAGGCCTAGCTCCAGGCGCCTTCCCTCGCCCCATCCTCAATATACGCCTCCTCCGGCGGCGTGTCCCTGGCAGAGCGACCGAGCCGCTCAGGGAAGCTAAGCCATGCCACAAGGCCGGGCATCCAACGTGGCCAGTGTGATTTCAGGGCACCGATATCAATATGCTCCAGTTCTTTGGGCTCCTAGCTCAAAAGCGAAACACCCCTCATCAACATCTGTGGTTGTGATTGATCCAACCTCTCACGCTTGACCTACCACCAGCAACAGAGCAAGAATGCTGCTTCAGAACCGCCCTCAGCCCAGTTTCACCCACAAAAAGGATGCACGAACCTCTCACAAGAATAGAACCGACGCCACAAGGCACAATCCGTCCAAGCCCTTTGCTTGCAGGATTCCCTGTTGTTTCATCTGTACTGCAGACTCACATTGGTCACAACAACCAGTCGGTTGCCTCGTTTGATTCATCCCTCAATGAGGGATCCTAGAAAAAGCATCATGGGCAACAATTGACAAGACCTCCGAATTGGGAGTTGTAACTTTCAGTGTTGATATCACCTTCGGATTAATGCGGAGGGCCTTACTAGAGCCAAAGAAACCCCATAAAGTGGAAATGTTCCTTAGTCCAAGGAGCAACCACCCCCAATTAGTACCTCCGGATTAGTCCTCCGAAGCGAGCCGCCCCAATGCCCCAACATGCTCCTACATGGCGGCAAGCTTTTGCTGAGCCCTCTCCTCTTCGCAAAGTACTTCTCCATCCATGGCTGCCGCAAATGGACGAGTCGGATGTTCAAGTGCCTCAGGCGAAGGACCGGCCTCCGTGAAATCTTCAACTGCCTGGAGTCTAAAGTCGCAAGCGCCCCCTCCAAGTGGTTTCCTTCCTCGCATCCCTGGATCCGCCCCAAAAGGGGCAACCACAGCCAAATTCTGCCAAAACAGAGCCAGAAAAGGGCCAGTGTCAGGAGTAAACTGAAGGGCACGGTTCCTACAGGTGCCATCAAATAGTATGGCCAGGGCAACAATCTGCCTTTCACACCTGAGAAACTGGCTTGCGAGCCGCGGTTCCATTGTACCACAAACTTGGCCAAAATTCAGACACCTTGATGCAACTCGCACAGCTGGTAAACCCAGCCGTTCACCGCTCAGCTTCTGTCAAGGGACCCTGAACCCGCAAGAGTCGCGCCTTGAGGAAGTGTCTGTCTCTGTATCGGATGCACCCAAGATTGGAGATCCATAGAGGGATGCTTCTTCTGGAGATCGGCTCTGTCTCTTTAAAGTCTTTCTTGTGGTTTATTCTCCACTGGAATGCTCTGATATTATGATGAAGTCTATCACGGATGATGAACGATGGTCTCCTGGCTTGAGCCACAAATCACTAAATCCAGAAAAGCAACATGAGGGCACCACTCCCATCTCGTTTGAAAACGTTTTGGGGCATTTCCCGGCTACCAAGGCCACTTGGCTGCCCTTCTCACCTTGGTTTAAAGGGAAGCCAACCGGAAGACCACCTTTGCACTGCAAATTCTGCAATAATTCTAAAACCTGAAATAATTCTAAAACCTGCAATGAGGATCCCCACCAAGATCACGGTGAGCCCGTTTTACTCACTGGTGAGCTCGACATGAAATGGGCAGATGTTTGACGCATTGACACACAAATATCCCATTGGGCCGCCAGCTTGTCGCGGTCGATGCGGTTCACCTCCTTCCGCACACCCAAAATCTTCATAAGCTGGTGCACCGCCATACCTTTCGTCTCGCAGCCTGGCTGCTCGTCTTTGTCACGGCTCTCCATATTTCTCCCTTAAACATCAACCCACTTGAGGGAACTCGTCAAAAATTTGGCCCAAAAGGTAATGTCTAAACGGGCTGAAAAGGGAAATGAATAGAGTGAGGAGGTAGGTAGTGAACGGTTTGGGTCTTAAAATCCAAGTAAAGAGAAATGAAGAGATGAGATGAGATGAGATGAGATGAAGTGAGGGAAAGAGAGAGAGAGAGAGAGGGAATGACTTCCCATTCCTTTCGGTCTACTCTCTTTCATTTCTCGTCCGTTTCTCTGTCACAAAAGCTTTGAAAAAGAACAGCAAATTATCAAAGGATGGGACATGGCCAGCAAATTTTGTTCGCCGGCACGTAGACATCTCCCAAAACCCAGCCACTAACAGAAACCCACGAAAATACTTTGAAGGGAGGTGCAATTCCGTTGACCTAGAACTCGACAAAATGATCTGCCTCTCTGTCTTCTCTTAGCTCCCAAAAGCATGTCCAAGTTCTTACAGGGTCTGCGGTGGCGTGACCAACAGCCATCAGGTAGACCAAGGAGTCACGGAAGCCTTGGAACTGCGCCTGAAGACGCGACTTGCGTTTCCCGCGGCTTCCGTTGAAAGTGGTGATTTGGATTGGCTTGGGAGGAGCTTCCCATTAACCCTCAGCAAGAACTACAGTCGGGCAAAGGGATTCAAATCCCCAAACGACCAATCGATTTAGAGATACCCGACAGCCTGCCATGTGGACATGGGATTGGGGAACCGACCCATGGCGGTCGCTGTTAAGGAAAAGCAGCTTCACGTGTCAAGCCAGAAGCCATGACCAGCCGGCGCAGCCCTTTCTCCAGCGCATGGCAGCCCCAACTCTCGCCGGCTAGCAACCGTCTGACAAGGTCCGCCCAGGCGCCAAAGTAGCCACTAAAAGTCCTCACCGTCCTCCACTGCCGCATCTTGGCGGATGCTCGTCGGATTCGAGCAGGCCCCGCTCAAGATCTCTTGCGGCTGACGAGGGCTCTGATGGCACATGGCCGTGCCAGCAGACAGGCGTTGCCTCCTACCAAGCACGCAGCGCTGCGGAGCCGCCAAGCCGCTCACAGGCGGAGATAGGGCGCCTCGCCATCCACCTCCTTGACCGCGTGTCGCGCCCGCGACGGCGAGGTCCAAGCCCTGGCTGCGAGTGAGACAGGCGAAGGATGGAGATCAATCGCAACGAAACCCCAATGCCCCCCATCAAAAATGTCACAATGCCCCAAAAAGAACCTGAACAACTTCCTCAAGTTGAAACAAGACCCAACCTACCACGACGTCGGAAGCTGTGTTGGGTTGCTGCCATTTAAATGATCTCAAGCAGGGCCCGCCCGCATGCATTAGTTGTTTCTTTGCCCAGCCCAAAGTTGTGATTTCCTTCAGTGAGCCATAGAGTCATAGAGAGAGCCATGACCAGAAAGAAACTTGGGTTGCGGCTGGGGCCGTCGCCGCCACTTTTCTGGGTTTGGGCCACAAACCAAAAGGTAAGATGGAGGTCAAACAACAGACTTGGGCCTGGAAAAACAAGACCCCCACATACGGCGCTTCCTGTGCAAAGCTGAGACGTTGGCCCAAAGGTCGTCCAAAAGTCTCCTGCGCGCCTACAAAGCTTCTCAAGGCAGAAGATGACACCGGTGCACAGCGAAACCCTCGGCAGTTCGGCAGTTCACAGGCAACCCAAAGGCTCCCCGCAGATCTGTTGAAATTGGATCCCCCATTTGATTTTACTTACTGTTTATGGGCCTCATGTCTCTTGTCTGATGCCTTTTTGGTCCTACGCTTGGATTTTTGAAGGCACATGCACACCTTCATGTAAAGCCTGGGAATCTCCCACGCTCCAAATGGGAAGGCCCCTTGTTTTAAACAACCGTTTCCCTTTGAAGCGCAATGGCTAAACCAATGTTGACTCACCCTCCCAACCCGGCATGAATTCCAGCTGGCCAGCGGAACAATGGCTGAAATCAAGTCCGGCCAAATCAGGATATGGTTTTTCAGCGGCGCATGCCCTCCTTTGCGGAAAAATCAAGGGCCCAAGGGCCTCACCAGTGGCGCGGACTGCGTTTAACGAAGGGAGCAAGGCACACCCAGTACCTCAACGGCGGCGACTCAAATGCCAAGATGCAGGAGCATCAGCTCAACGAACAGCCCCACACCAGCTTGATCCAGCGGGTCATATGACAGCCTAACAATGCGTGCGCGCGAGAGGTCGATCCTGAAAACCACCAACGCAAGCTCCCAAGGGAGGCCGCTGGAAAAAAAATGCTGTGAATAGGTGAATTAGCCTTCCGGCCGCTCATGTTTGGAAGCGGCAGGGTAGCCAATGACACGGTCCACTTAAGCCCCTACCCCTACTTCTGCAAATGCCAGGGTATGAATCATGCCTGCTTGATCGGAGAAAAGTGAGAGCAAAATGTTCACCGAAAGGAAAATACGGCCTCATCCCAATCCTTCGAAGTAGACCCTGTCAAGAACACATTTTTTTTTAGCATGGTTGTCTGAAGCTTACACTAGGGCAATCGGCGCCGTCTTCCATGTGGCGGATTGACCCTTACAAGGTGGCTCGGCGCCGGGCAAGGTCGAAACCATGGCAGGGGTTTCCAACTCGCCACAATCATGTGCAAAGCACCTCGTGCCCTATGTCTGGGTTCTGAAAGTGGTTGCAGCTTGAGGGGTTTTCAAAAGGACTTTTCGGGGGTGGGACAATTTGCACCACCATTTTGAGAGCGTGTGAGAATGTCACTTTATAGAGCACGGTTTACAAGGACACCCATCTTGGAACCCTGCTTCCTGCTCTTCCGCCCTCCATCTCTCCACTTATGCCTAAAATTGGCGCATGGTTGCAAGGTTTCCCAAGTTCTCGAAAGACCAAGTCAGGAAACCCAAAGGGTGAGATTCCCAAAATCGACCAATTTGGGTTGCGCATTTCAGGTACTTCAAGTGCCCCCGCCCGCCCGCGCAATAGGCAACCAGAGCGTCAGGTAAAACTGGGATTGCAGCCTGCGGCAACCATCCGAAAATGTCTGCACATTCACAAGAATTCACCCACATGAACTCAGGAATAGGCAGAATATATACATATAATACATATACATACATACATACATACATACATACATACATACATACATACATACATACATACATACATACATACATTACATACATACATACATACATACATACATACATACATACATACATACATACATACATACATACATACATATAACATACATACATACATAACATACATACATACATAACATAACATAACATAACATAACATAACATAACATAACATAACATAACATAACATAACATAACATAACATAACATAACATAACATAACATAACATAACATAACATAACATAACATAACATAACATAACATAACATAACATAACATAACATAACATAACATAACATAACATAACATAACATAACATAACATAACATAACATAACATAACATAACATAACATAACATAACATAACATAACATAACATAACATAACATAACATAACATAACATAACATAACATAACATAACATAACATAACATAACATAACATAACATAACATAACATAACATAACATAACATAACATTACATTACATTACATACATTACATTACATTACATTACATACATTACATTACATACATTACATTACATTACATTACATTACATACATACATACATACATACATACATACATACATACATACATACATACATACATACATACATACATACATACATACATACATACATACATACATACATACATACATACATACATACATACATACATACATACATACATACATACATACATACATACATACATACATACATACATACATACATACATACATACATACATACATACATACATACATACATACATACATACATACATACATACATACATACATACATACATACATACATACATACATACATACATACATACATACATACATACATACATACATACATACATACATACATACATACATACATACATACATACATACATACATACATACATACATACATACATACATACATACATACATACATACATACATACATACATACATACATACATACATACATTACATATATATATGTACATATATTCTAAAATACGGTCCCTGCTCAAAATAGTGCGTTTGTTTGATGGTTGAAAACGACTCCAAAGGGGGCACTCAAAAGAAGACACCCAAATATTCCTTCCAAGCCGCGGGCCCAGGCGCACCATCTCGGCGCCGCCTTTCCGGCGCGCCAGGCCAATGCGGGGCAGGGGCTCGGTGTCAAACACCGCCACCACCGTGCGGAGGAAGGTGTCCTCAACGCAACGCCGGAAAGCCGAGCTGACGCTTGGTTCTAAGATGGCGACAAAGGCGTTCTCTTGACCCCATCATGATTTTATGAAACCAAGTAGTGGAACCGCTCTTCCCCTTCAAACCAACCCCAAAACGCAAAAACATAGAGACACGCAACTCGACAGGATCCACGGGCAAACTATGCATTTGAAACGTTGCATCCTCTGGAAAATTGAGTTTGCTCCCCTGTTGTCCCTGACCGTAGAGTACCTACTTCGACCAAACCTCTTCGCAGGCGAAAGGGGCAAGAGAGGTTCGGAAGATCAAACAATTCTTTTGGGCGAACATGTTAGTCAGCCATGCGAGGGGGTGTTTGCAGTTGGTGGCTCGTTTTGCAGTGAGCCTTCTATTTGATCCCATCTTGGGCTCCAGGGTCGGCTCATGCTAAGTGGCTGCCCAATCTGTGCAACAATGCGGCAACAACGGAGATCAAAGAAGGCAGTCGTTTGCAACCTGTTTGGCGGAAAGCAATAGGCCATTGCAGGCGTGTTCTCCTTCAGAGAAGCCTTTGCTGCTAAGCAACCAAACCATCTACATAGCTTGAAATGAGGGTGTGTGCATGTGCTCTGTCATCAAACAAAGGGAGTGCGGCCCGTCGTGACATAATCGCGGTCAAAACAGAATCAGGGAACTCCAGGGAGCTGCTGGATGATATGTTGCCAGCAAATTGCCGGTCGATTGTGGAAATGCCGGTGACATGTGCATCAGTCCCCCTCCATTTGCAATGCTAGTGCAGGGAAGGCAAGGCTCGTCGCCTGCTTTGGTGCCACTGTTTGCCCACCGTGCACGTTTATAGGAAAAAGAAACACCAGCATATGTGCATAATCCCATGAATATGTCTCGCAATATGCTTTCCCTTAAAACCAACTCCAAGCTAAGTAATTACTGTACTCTCAACACACACACACACACACACACACACACACACACGCACACGCACACGCACACGCACACGCACACGCACACGCGCACGCGCACGCGCACGCGCACGCGCACGCGCACGCCCACACACACACACACACACACACAGGCGCGCGCGCGCGCGCGAGAATGTTCGGGAGTCAATAAAAACGGTTGCCAGCTCATTCTCACATAATTTCAGCCAACCCGGTCGCAGACCAACCAAAAAGCTGGCCGTTCCCCTGTACCATGCCGAGCAGTGCAACCAAGAGTCTCCGAGGATAACTGGCAGCCCGTCCTAGCTGAATGTGTCAAGACCCGAGCAATGCGTATTCCGAAATGAATGAGATGGTGGGCCAGTTTCTCGGAAAAGGACTCACATCTCGATTTGGCGAACATTGTTGGGGATCAACGCAGAACCCCGGGACACCTGCACCCCTACCGCACCCAACCCTGCCCAGGAGGCCTGGAATGCCAGCCCACTCCCACTCATAGTCCCAACCAGTGAGGCAAGTGCAAGAAGTTGAAGCAGTGCTGTGTGTTCTCCGTGCAATATTATACAAGGGCTAATCTGGTTTAGTACCCCACAACATCCGGACTATTGAACGGCCCTTGTAATATAAGGGGCCAACTCATTTAGAATTTGTGCTTTGAGTACCCTAAGACTAAACTAAGTCACCATGGGAACATCCATGTTAGCAATGTTTCAGTCCCTGTCCCGCCGTCTCCTGCCATCTCCTGTCCCCTGTTTCGCGTGAAAATTTGGGCGCCCGCACAGACAGCTTCTGCACCTGTGCCAAGCGGAGGCAACCACCCCCGTCCCCGCGAGGCACCTTCCCAGTGATTTGCAGAGAGAAATTACCCTTCTCCCACGAAGCGCCTGAAAGACAAATTTCCTCTAGAGGTGCAATCTTAGTGGGAGGGAGGGTGTGTGATAATGTGGAATCTCCAACCCTCTTTGGAGCGCACCAGTTTGCCCAGAAAAGGTGTTCAGCCGGTTCCCATTGCGCTGTCTCCAAATGTCTCCAGAAGGCGAAGGGCTCTTGTCTCCTGTCCACCCCCCCTCCCGAGGTTCGAAAGGGATTTTGTTAGAGGCGGTTCTGATTGAAGGGTTCTCTGTTCCCCTCATATTGGTCCTGAATCTGATGTTCATATTCTTATCTCGGGTGTGGCTCAAAATTCTGGAGCCGGGCGACCGCAGATTTTGTTGTCTTTCTTTACAAACTGGGGGGGGGGTACCCGATTCTTGAGGCAGCCATATTTGGTCTGCCCTGAAATCTGAGATCAGCAAAAATGTGCTTCTCAACATAGGGGAACTCAGAAAATGGTGATTTCCGTTTGGCTTCCCTTCAAAAAGCCGCCTGCACGGCGATCTTCGGAGGTGACCCTCCGAGCGCCTCCACAACGCAGTCCAAGTCCAGGACGCTCAAAGGTGTCATCAAGCTCGCGGGTGGCAGTCCGAAGACCTGGCGGATGTTTTAGGATACCCGTTTTTTCGGTGACTTGTTTTTCCTTTTTCCCAAAAACCCATCTGGGGTTGGGTTCTCGTTTAGTTGTCTAACCGCGAGGGAGCGAGAATCGGCAGGGGTTCGGCCTGAAGTGTGCCATGTTTGCAGCATGCCGTGTAAACGCCACTGGCCGGCAAATGGCCGAACAGGTGGCCTGCCGGCTGAATTGCCGGCAAGAACGGGACGGGTCTCAAGTGTGCCAAGTTTACCGCATACCGCAGGGCCGAGTTTGCAGCATACCGCGCAAGCGCCGCCAAGAACGCGACCGGTCTCAAGTGTGCCGAGCTTTGCCGAGTTTAGCGCATACCGCAGGTGGTCGGGCTTCAAGTGTACCGAGTTTGCAGCATACCGTGCAAGCGCCGCTGGCGGAGAAATGGCCGAACGAGCGGCTTGCCGGGTGAATTGCCGGGACGACCTTGACTGTCGGTAAGTATGCCGGCTGAATTGCAACGAGCGCCGAGGTAACGGGAGGTGCTGGAGGCCGCGCGCGGCTTGCGGGCTGAATTGCCGGGACGACCTTGACTGTCAGTGACTGCGCCGGCTGAATTGCAGCGCCGAGGTGACGGGAGGTGCTGGAGGCCGCGCGCCGGTGGGATTTGGTCCACAGAGGCGCAGCGATAACGAGGCGCGGTCGTCCGTACGCCGGTGGGATTTGGCTTGGCGGAGGCGGCAAGGATGGAGGTGACGGCGGCGTGCGCCGGTGGGATTTGCTTCTGCGGATGCAATCAGCGCGGAGGTGACGGGAGGTGCTGGAGGCCGCGCGCCAAAAACGGCAAGAAGCTCCGAGAAAACGTGACAAACCATGGCTTGTTGCAACGATGTAGTTTCGACTGCCGCGTCCTGGATTCGCATTTCTCTTGCTCTGGTCCGATGCTTGCAGCTCAGTGCAAGGCTACCACCTAAGAGCTTTTGCTGCTTGCAAAAACCCAATTGTCCGTGGAGCCCTCAAGGGGCCATAGCAAAAAGGCATAATCCACGCATCAGCAGTAGCAGCATTGTCGGTCTTCCTGTGTTGCCCACGAGCTCCTGCCTGCAAACTGCTTGGGCAAGCAGTTCGCCGACAGTCATTCACAAATATTTGTTCGCATCTTGGTTTTTGGGTTCCCCGGCTCTCCTTGTTTTTCCGGAACCCGTCGTTATGGCTACACTACAGGAACCGGTATCTTCTTAAGGGGACCCACCATGGTTGGGTGTAAAACTTGGTGAATACCTTTGTTTGCACAACCTACGTTGGTTCCCCCAAGATGGCCCGGGTCTCACGTTGCCGTGGCGCCAAGGAAATGGTCAAAAGGAAACTGATCTTCCAGGTACGCTTCCACAGGTGCTATTCAGGCTTCCCTGCTGGTGTCCTTTGAATCACCAGAAAATTTGTGGTGCACTGCCATGATGTAAGGGTGATCCGGCATCCGAAACCATTTTCTGAAACAAGCAAATGCAAGGCCTTCACAAAATGAGGGTGTGTGTGTGTGTGTGTGTCAAAATATGGGGACCCCAAAATAGTGGTCTTCCTTTGGGACTCCCTTGAAAACCACCCCCTGAAAAGGTACCCAACAAAACACAAACAAGCCCGAATGACTCCTTGGCTTGAGGCATTTCAACCCGGGCCACCTTTGTAAGCTCCCGGTGGT
Source organism: Effrenium voratum (assembly GCA_963377175.1). Classification (NCBI taxonomy): domain Eukaryota; class Dinophyceae; order Suessiales; family Symbiodiniaceae; genus Effrenium; species Effrenium voratum. The sequence goes on from CAUJNA010000291.1 coordinate 1,218,992, forward strand.
GGCGGAGCCTGTTGACTGGGTGGCTGAGATTCACGCAGCCGGCCGAGATGTCCGTTTTGCAGGGATGCATAATTTCCGAATTTAGGTTGCTGCACCGAAATCGTTGGGCTGCGGTTGTCAAGGGACAGGGCTTTTCCCAGACCTCCGTGCCTACGGGAAAAAGGAAACCTTTGTCAAGGAAGGACAAAAACTGGATTTTGTGCAGTGGAAAGCCTCTCGTCTTCTTCGCATTCGAGAATCTGAATCTTCCCTCCAGTCTTTCCCAGGGACTCCTGTCAATATCACTTTCCCAGAAAACAGCGGCAACGGTAAGGTGGTTTTGCACCCCTACCCTACGAAAACAACACCATTGATGGTGGCAGCGCTATCAAACCCCTGGCACCCTTCGGCACCAGCGCCTGGTCTCCCACGATGACACCCGCGCTCAGCATCTGCGAAGCAGCGGAGCCTCGACCCCCCCCCCCCGAACACCCCGCTCTCGCCGACTCGAAGCCTCTCCGACAATCCGTCGCACGAAAGACATATCCGGTCTCCGGCAGTCGGCAAACCCCGAAGAAATCCGGTGACTGCAAGGAGTGCTGGTAAAATAATGTGCACCATCAGACATCTATCAGTTGTGGATCATGGTGTCACGGTACCCTCAAAAGAATGCCCCACAAGCAACAACCAAAACTCCCACGCACCCGGAGTGAAATGCATGGCACGTCTGGCCGCCAATCCGTGATCTGTGGTCCAACCTTAGACTCCATGATGATCAAGAAGTTTTAGTTATCCCAATGACGACCTGATCGCGTGTCCCACGTGTCGGTCGCAGGTTCAAGTCCTGTGGTCCTAGCTCTGGAAAATAACAATTTTGAGCCTTCCTCATTGGCCTCCTTGCTTGCGGATACGGTATCTTACGAACCTCTCCGACAGTACTATTTGGGTGTCTTTCAGGGTACACATTGAAACTTTCAGGGGGAACTGTTCAGCTGAAAGAAAGCCAGATCTTTAGAGTTTCTCACTGGCCACGGCGCCCTCCTCAATGCTCAACTAGTGTGCTGCAAACCCCCGGATCATTGCAAGTCGCTAACTTTTGCATTTTCGCTGAGTCAACCGAAAAGGGATGAAGATACCCCCTCATCTCCTCTGGACTTCCTCAGGCCAGCAGCAGTCGCAAATGAAGAGGTTCGTGCTACTCACCCGGCAGTGCTGGAAGGAGTCCCTCATCATCTTCTGCACCACTTGCTTGTGCCTTGGCGCAGGGAAATCTTACTCTTGGTCCAGCTATTTCCCGCCTGGCTTTCACTGCGCACGTTGCGAGTCTCAAAGTTCATGTTTGCCAGTCGAGGTTGCGGTCCAACGGAACTTGCTTGTTGCAGGCTCTCAGCGAGACAGCGGGAATCAATGAGTCAACTAGCAAGCAAAGGGATCCTATTTGAAGTGGGCAACATGGCAAGTCCCTGCTCCCTGCCCAGGAATCCTGATGACCCTCCGGTCCTTCTTCTTGGCTGACATTGCAAACATGACCACATGGTGCATGAATCAAAGACAAAGCAATCCGTTGTGAGAGAGATTTCGAGCAAATCTAGGTCGCATACGCAAAGCACAAATTGACGCCGAACTGCACAGAACGAATCACTTGTTCGCCAGGCAGAATGCAAAGCTTGTAATTGCCGAAAATTGCAATCTCCAAGACTCCTTTGACAGGGTCTGCTGGTTTCGCCTGGCAGCTTTCGCCGACAAGGTGCCTTCTCTTTGCCCTTCGCGATTGCCCTTCAACCAGCTCAACATGATCCCCGTTCCAGCGAGCCTCTTGGGTTCGCGGCCCCTTTCTAGAGGCCGCGAACCAGAAAGGTGCAAAAGTGTCCCAAAGGAGATCACCCTCGAAGTGCCAGGTGGGTGAACCAAGGAAAGCCACCATTTACCTGAAACCAATTGTGACAGCCCAAAAGGGTAGGCCCGGTGGCCCGGCGGCCTGGTGATCCGGTGGCCCGGACAAAAATCGGGCCATTCTGACCGGGCCGCATGGAGGCCGGGATGCCCAAATAAGACGTGCCCGAGTCCAGCAGGAAGGTGCCTCGACTTGCGGTGGGAATCCAGGAAGCAGAACCCCGGATTGATTCATGTCATAGGGGGCCCTCCAAAAAGTGATGTGTGCCCCCGAGTTATACTGGAAAAACCGCAAATGAACAAACCCCTGCTTGATTTTGATCGGGGAGCAACCCGTTTAACAGAAGAATCCGGATCACTTCCTCAAGGAACAACCGCCAAATCCACCAGACCTGTGGTGGGTTGCACTGCCGCACTGCCTGGATTTTGTGATATGTCCCGCTGCCGTCAGTCGCTTCTGGGGCCAGGTCTATGGTCCGATTCCGTTTCTTCCTGAAAAGTCTTGAGGCTAGGCAGGGAAACGAAAGCGTCCAGCAGAAGAGCGAAGAGAAAACTGGAAGAGCGGGGAGAGCGGAGCGCGGGGTTTCTCCGAAGAGCGTGTTGACACCTTTGGAGTAAGCCGTGCCTTCGAAGATGACCTCCTCGCCGATGGCCAGGGATGCCTCGAAGGACCACCACAGGTCCCGAGAGGACGGCATCCATCGCAAGGATTCCGCCTGTCAGGGACGACCCGGGACAGGGATAGAGATTAGCCAGGCATGTTAACGCTTTCTCAAACCACATCAGGCCAAATAAGGCCAAATAAGGCCAAATAAGGCCGAACAAGGCCTTGGCGACTGGTGAGGGGTCTTTGGCGGGGTGGCTGGTGGAAGCAATACGGTGCGCAATGGTCTGCCAAGAAGTTATCCCATGCATGCATCACAGGATCGGGAAGGTGCAAGCACGAAAGGCGCCTGGTGATTTGTCTGCCCTGGCAAGAAGCTGCCAAGATCCCTCACAAACTTGGCTGGCTTGCCTGTGTCTCCCAACAAGCGAAACAACGCCAATATGAAAGGAATCGTGATGTCAGAAAGTACCTTGATCATCTCTTACTTGATTCGAGGGCTCTTTAAATGCCAGTAGAAACAAAGCGCTTGACCAGGAACTGCACTTTCAGGATCCCGGCTGCTAACGGTTCATGGGGATTTCTCCCATGTAGCCGTTCCTTGTGCTCAGCGCTGGGCCAACCTCAAACAAATATGGCTGGCATTTGACGGGGATGCCCACTAAACCGTGCAATGAAGCGACTCCTCGTACGAATACGTAGTACCGTATCATATAAACGGTTCATCAGTCATGTCAAGGAAGCCGGCGCGCGTCGGACAGTTGACAGGTAAGCTGGATATATATGGAAGGCAATGCTTCCTGAGACTTTGTTTTGCCGAAATTAGATTTGCCAACTCCTGTGGGCTCACAGAACCCACAAAGCACCAGACTGGTGTAAGCAACCAAAAGCGCCAAAAGAACACATCAAAAGAGAAAACAGAACCCAATCGTCAGAAGCTGAACTTGAAGCTTTGGAATAAAAGCACGGCGTCCGAAGCCAAAGCGCTCTTGGCGAGCAAATATAGCTAGAAAGAACAACTGAAGAACCTTAAAAAGCAAAACCAAGCTTGTGCGCCTAACCCGAAGGCTTGAAGATTGGAAGAAAGAGCCAATTGCAAATCGTAGTTGAACCCCCCCACCCCCCCCAACCCCCTCGCCACCCCCTTTCTAGGGACCTGCAGGCACCCCCCCAAAGACCTCGGTACAGGAGCTACATCTATATAAGTTTATATAAGCCTGATTGAGAGAAAATGAGGCGAAACAATGAGGCCAATTGACCGTTGGGGACGAGGGCCCTTGGGATCCGGGAACCAGCAAGATCAAAACCACAACAGGATCCCCCAGAAACGGAATGCCCTCGCAAACCACTCACGGAACCGAATGAACCAGCAAAACCCTCCAACAAAACAAGAACCAAGCCAGCCCCCACAAACAACGAGACAGCAACACCGCACAAAGCCCAAACACCTGCGCTCCAGCAAGGGGTTGAAAAGCCATGCGATCCCCCAAGCCTCGTACCAGGAGGCCTCTGGCATGCCCAGCAGGAAGAAGGAGTCCCCCGAGGGTCCCGACAGGGCGAAGGAGAAGCTCGAGACCCCACGCCTGAATTTTGACTTCGCGGCTCGCAAATGGAGAGGTTTCACCTCTCAATTGGAAGGTGCTACAAAGCGTGTGGCTCCAAACAAGCCCAAGGCTGGTCTCCTCTGGGCTTGCTTCCGGCTGCTTTGGAGATCCCAAATATGGCGCTGGCAATGATCCCCTCTCAAAGCAAAGAACCCGTTGAGCCAGATTTGGATTGGGATGGTTGAAGCCCCAGTTGTTGCCGGAAAACCAGATTGGCCTAGGCTTGTGGATACCACGGTCGTGGCCTGTTTGTTGTCTTCGGGAACCGCTTCTGCCATGACCATTTCAGAAAACCGACACAACAACACGCAGAAACAGGTTTTCGGCAGAGCCAAAGGAGTCAAAAGCATGGACCTGCAAAGACTAACCTGGGTGCAGAACGAGACATCCATAATTGAATTGGAATGTGTTGCAAAACAAAGCAACAACACGGGCACTCAGGGACGTGCCGCGGGTGGTTGAGCCGCACATGTAGCCGTTTCGAGACTTTCGCTGCTCTCGGTGGAGTCTTTCTGGCCAAATTGGCAAGCGATTCGTTGATTTCGCTCGTCTGCGGGCCAAACTTCATTGTGATGCAGGGCTCCTTGCTCCGCATGTGATCGGCTTCATTCTGTGAAACAATGGCAAGAATATGTGCGACGGTGGGACATAGTTCTGTGGAGCCAGCCACTCGCTGGACTTTGGCCGCCCCTCTTCTCCACACCACTCACTGCCCCATTCCCCGATCCCCCACCCGAAACAACCCCTCCGACAACCCTTTCCCCCAACCCCTGCCAACCCCTCCCCACCTCTGCAGGTTCTGCAGCACCGTCTCCCCAGTATGCGACAGCCCCGGCATCGCCAGGCCCAACACCCCGTCGGCTCTCACACCGTCGATGCCCTGCCGCACCACCAGCAGCCTCGCAGTGCGAGCGACACCGTGTACTGGGTACATGTGATTGTGGACAAGCTTGGCTCAAGCCCACGGTACATCCAAAAACTTATGTTCAGGCTACCTGTGATACGTGGCCAACCCAAAAATATTGAATAGTGTGTCGGAAGCCACCAGTGTTGAAACAACCTCCTCACCAGGCTTCGTTGAACAACAGCAAGCTGTTTAGGGTGATTTACTCGTGGGGTACAAACACCGTTAGGAAAATGGCTGGCCCAGTCTGCCCAGGAGCGGTTTGAGATATTGGCAGGGTTGGTATGTTGTGGATGTTGCTGTTGGCTGCTGCATGGTTTGCTGCTTTGTGAACTGGTGCCTAGTTCGCGTTGGTGGCCCAGAGGAGTGGTGTTCGTACTGGCTTCGTCTGTGGATTTGAAGCGGAAAATTGGCGCCCGTTGCTTTGAACCAGGTCTCCTTTCGGATTCCAGGTGGGGACCAACCGGCCGTCTCCACAAACGAGGGCTTTCACATGGCTGTTTTTGTCGAAGCATTCTGGACCCACGACAGGGAAGGGAGCCAACATCACTTGACCATCGGTTGGAACTGCGGTTGCCACATTCACGAGTGCAAGAAAGCAGCTCCAGGTGCAATCTTGAGTTCACGATGGGAAGCAAAAGGCCTGCCCAAAGTCCATGTTCGATCAACCTACGCAACAACATGATAATGCCTGAGAGCAAAAACCTGCAAGTTGCAGGAGCTTTCATCAGGGTTGGAATCGGTGGTTATTGGCAGGTTCGCCTTGATCTCGGGTGTTGCTAGAATTCGCCCAGAATCGATCCACGCCGGCTCTTTCATGGCATCTGTGGCCACAAATGTGTGGGCGTCTGTGTAGGGTACCCTGTTCACCTTGCTTTGAAGGGAACCAAAACGCAAATCCACCAGTTTGGGGAGTTCCCCCAATTTTGACATGCCCAAATAACAGTGTTGCTCCAAAATCCCTGAGACGAGAGTAGGAAAGCGGCAGTCCTGGGGGAAAGAAAAGGAAACGCGGCCAATGTTCCACCCTCGAAATTTCATAAAGCCTGAATGCTGCTTGTAAACGTTGCCGGAAAATCCGCGCCGTCTCACATGGACATGCCATCTGCTACCAGGTTCACAAAGAAAGCAGACCGCGCTGCTATGTTTGTTCGCAAACAAAACCGGTTCTCTTCCGCTCTCTCTTTCTCTCCTTGGCAAGACGCGGCTGCGCAGAGATGCGCATGCCCCCCAGGGAGACGCTGTCCTGGCTGCGAAAGTTTGCGATAGGTTGGCTTCAGAGGATTCATCCCAAGTCCACGCTAATGGGGCAGGTGTCCAGGTAGAAATGGGGGGCCCACACAGAAAGAGGTCAGTTGACCCTAAGCGAACTTCCCTCTTCATGAAAGTCGACCCCTCTATTCTCCCACCTGAAAAGGATAAAGAATCCCCAAGCAAGTGGACACAAGGGTTTTGGAAGACCGTCTTTTTGAAAAGGCTCTTGTCCACTTCCATGATTGTTGGCGAAGAGTACTGTCGTTTTACGTGAAGTGGGTGGCGGGGGCAATCAATTGTTGGAATCTGCTCTTTACTCATCCCGCATGGCCCGCAACACGAAAATGGTTGGCAGAAAGTGTCGATGGATAGATGCGCGCGGCAAATCTTATGAGGTTCCATCATAGCCATCTGCGACTACAAAACTGCGAGTACCACTGATAGCAACTGGCCCATTTCATGGGCGGTACATGACAACAGGCGTGGCAAAATATTGCAGATTCCGGCAGATGGCCTTCAAACGCCAAAAAGGTGTTTGAATTCCCAATCAAAATCAGCCATGCCTCAAAGAGAAGGTGACGTAGCACGAGATAGTCCCTTTCTGAGAAAGTAAGCTGGGACATCCTATGACTACTTCACTTTGCAGAAAAAACACCTCGGTATCAAAAAAAGGCGGCGACCTGAAACTCTGTTTTTCACAAGGGGCCATGCATCCCAAGAGCACGTCGCTGCCGTCCCCAGCGGAGCCTCCAGTAACTTCCCGGTGATGGACTTGCTATCCCCGTAGACCACTGAGGCCGTCCGTCCGTCGTCCACCGCGCTGGAGGAAGCCTTTTGAGGCAAAGGGGCCAGTCCGATCCATTCCTGGAGTGTCCCTTCCAGAAAGAAGTGTTCCTTAAAAGTGTTTTGTTCCCTTCCAAAGTATAAACTAAAATCATACTTTCAGCTTCTGCTCCATGTTTGGCCGGTCCTGAAATCTAAAATATGAAATAGTGTTGGAGGACGGCCAAAAATAAACAACAAAAATCCTGGGGTGGTTCCTGTCCATTCCAACTATCATTGCCTTTCGTGATATGGGTCTTTTTAGTAGTTTTCTGACAAGAAGGATCCGGGGGAAAAATGGGCCTAGAACTTTGGAAGGAGGAAACCATCTTTGCGAACTCGGTTGGAGACCGCACATCATCATGCTAGCGGCGAACCTGGACACCGAAGGCTTCAAGAACACGGAAACCCAAATCCAAAGAAAGGAACTTGGCGGCGTCGACCTCTGACCCATCAACCTGTTCATTGATCGAAAGGGCTCCAAATCGCACGTAGAATTGATCCATTGCAAAGGACGCTTCGACGCAGCGTCGTTCGGATTTGCCTAAAGCCGACATCGAGTGGAGACTAGCATGGCTTTTTTGGTTCGCGCTAAGGTTTGCAGATTGGAATGAGGCTGTCTCGCAAAAACACTCGTCTCCGTCGCCACATGAGTCCCTGCGCTAAGCCTCTCCAGGCATCCTTCTCACCATCTCCTAGCGAACTTTGCCCTTCCCCATCTCTTTCAGGACCGATTCGAGTAGTTGTAGATTTAGTCTCTTCAGTTGTGGGTACGTTGCGTCCTGACCACCTCGCTCCCGTTCCAAATTCCCCGCCCCCTTATGCCGAGAACAAGCCGAACTTGAGCCGAAGAGCCGAGGGATCGAAAGCTTTGTCTAGGACCCAGAGGTCGGAGGAGCCGGTGTCAAAAATCACCTGGCATCCGAGGCATCCGAGGCCTATGCAAAACCCACATGCGCGGTGCTGCCCCTTGAAGTCTGACACAGCCCAGATGACATGTGAATGGAGGTCTTTGACTCGCGAATATTATATTTTGAAGAACAAATAAAAACCCGTCAAGGACTCCTTTCCATTCTTTCAACACCAGGGTTGGGCAATTCAAACCAATGTTTAAACACTGGTGTACACCACTATTGGTCAGTCAACCTGCTTTTGGTTTCCCTCTGAAGGAGGCCATAATCCAGTGGTGTTAGAGAATGCCCTGCACTGCGCCCTGATTTCACCGATCTGGTACCTACGTGCGGCGGGGAGGGGGGGAGGTCTGGAAAGCTGACAGTTGGCACACGACGTAAATGGCAGACCGCCTCACCGGCCGGTCGCTTAACCTCTCCAGCGCAACGGCTTCAACTTTTCCAAACGGATGTTTACAGAGAAAAAAGAGGTAGAGAGAGAGAGAGAGAGTGAGAGGGAGATAGACAAAGAGAGAGAGAGAGGGAAACAAAGAGAGAGAGAGAGAGACAGAGAGAGAGAGAGAGAGAGACAGAGAGAGAGAGAGAGAGTTCTATTTGCTGATTGTAAATCTGATGACAAACGGCGCGCACGTTAGACACATCGCTGTCAGTGTCCTGCTTTGGACTTTGGGTCCCCTTCGCTGATTGGTGATTCTAGGATGGTCACCAGCTGCATCTCATTGTTGCAGGGGAGGGGCGCCAAAGTGGATTCAACATGCCGGGGAAACATCTGGGCGAACTACGCAAAGAGCCTCATCATGGGTGTGCTCGTTTTATCCCAAATCAGCCAGCTCGTTGTAACTTGCCCAGAATCTTCGAAAATGACTCAAAGAATGACCAGCATCATGAGCGCATCCACTCCAGCGTCCATCTGGCACTAGGGGCACCACCAGCATCAGGTCCAACAAGATTTTGAGCAAGCAGAACACAACACGGCAGCTTCCATGACGCCAGGAAGATTGCGTGCCGAAAGCAAACAATGTCTCTCTTTGTTCGTTGTGGAGCCCTTGCAGACTTGCTGACAGCATAATCATGCGACGTAAAAACAGCTCCCTTCCTGAATGGATTGGCAAAAAAAGCTCAAACTGCTGTTGTTTGCCAATAAAAAATGCCTTCTGGAAAAGCATAAAGCAGGCAAACTCAGGGCGTGACACGTGGTAAGCATAAGCTTCGGCTGGAGACATCCCAGACCAAAAAGAGTCGTGGCGTCCACCTGAAACAACCAATACTGATGGTTATTCACATCTGAACCAATCGGCACCAGTTGGGAAGTGCATTTGTCCCACCAGACCCCAGCAGAACAGATTAGGTACCCTGAGATCTCTCGTTTGAAACCGACACCCACCAGCACCTGCCCATGTTCCAGACAAAACCCACCCACCGTGCGGTAAAGTACCGCACGAAGCATCGTGCCTGGACCTCCTGACCGGGAGTTCCCAGACGCACCGCGCCCAGGTACTGCGTGTTCCCAAGGTCCTCACCGGCTGAGAGCGTTTTGCTTTGACAAACCGAAGGGACCCGTGGCTGCATATCACTATGGGAGCACAAACAGGTGGTTGTCCTTTCAGTTTTCCTTTGAACCAACGTGAAAAGGATACTCTCACAAATGTTCATCCCAGAGCTGGCGAGTTTGCTAGATTTCTCACACCCTGCTCCCCCAAGCGGGCTGGTTTGATTTATCCAACAGAATAAAACTCATTCCCTCCCTTCTAGTTGCACTCGTGTCGTATGGCATAGCGTTGTTCAGGGGTTTCTAAGTCTGGTCGGATCCCTAATTCTCATGTTGCAGGGGAGTGGCTGTGTTTTGTGAAGTTATTCTTTTTACTTGAGTGCAGACCCAAACACGGCGCATCAAACCAGGCCAGCGACACCTCTTTTTCCACATATCACGTATACAACACATCCCCAGATCCCCACTTGCATGCTACTTCCGAGGAAATCCAGAACAAACGCATGACATAAACCCTTGCTAAAGGCTCTTTTTTGGAGATCGGCGCCTGCCTAGGGAGCTGCTAGTTGGCAATCCAAACTGCACAAGCCATCACTGGGGCCAGCTAGGAAAGTTTCTCGCGCACACGGTCCCTGCTTAAAAGCTTGTGTTTTTCTCGCTAGGAAAGTACCCTGAGAAGGCGCTTGAATAGGGTGAGCAACGGATATGCCTCGGGGTTACATAAACATTCTACGATAGCTGACAATTCAAGGCGTTAATGAGCTCTTCTTTAGAAAGAGAAACAAATGTGCTAGGCAAACGTGTATATGCATGCATGAATGTGTCTATGCATGCATGTCTCTCTATTAGACACATATGTCAGTCTGTTGTTCCTCTGAGGGGACATGTCTCACGCGGTTCTTCAAATCCCATCATTGTCCATGAGCTTCGCGTAATGGCCATCCAAGTATTAAAATTAAAACTCACGAAGCTGGAACGCCAGAGGCGTGCTGAATAAAGAAGTCCACTGCCAGCTTCAGGGCTGATGCATGGGCTTCTCGCACAGACTCAGCGCCCGCCTTTTGAGGAACCAGAGGGTCATCAGTTGCGCGCGTCATCCAGCCATGCAGCATGCTCTCGTAACACACCGATTTGGCGGTGGGAAATGCGCTGGACACCACTTCCATGAACTCACCCCCTGGCTTGATGGTGGTCTCATCGTTGCTGGCGGGCACCATGAGCAAGGGGCACGTCACCTCCTTCGCAAGCTCTGGCACCGTCTGTGTGTGGGGATGGCTCTGCAACTTGCAGAGCCAGGGCGATGGGTGGAACCCCACCCCGGCACTGAAGCACCCCAAGGTACAGGCCTTGATCAGAACGTAGCCCCCAAAGCAGAACCCGAAGGCCATGAAGGGCACTGCATGCTGCGCCTTCAAAGAATCCACCAGGCGCTGGATCTCAGGGCCCACTTGGCCCCAGCCGAAGCGGTACCGGATGCGGTACACCATCATGGGCAAGCACAACGCCAGCCTCGTCTGTGGCAAAGCACAGTCGGAGTAGTCCGGCGCAATTGGGTCACCGTGGAAGAGATCCGGAAGACACACCAAGCTGCCAGGGACCGCAGCTGCCACGTCATCGCAAATCCGCCGGTGGCGCCCGGAGAGGACCCCGAAGACATCAGTGAAAGCGAGAATCACAGTGGTGGGGTTCTTCTCGCCCACCATGTAGCAGTCTAAGTCACCATGTTTCTCCCAGGAACCTTTCAAGCCCACGTCATCTGGCGGAGCCGGCCCATGAGATCCGGAGGGGCAGCATGGGGCCGCCATGTCTGCCGCAGCTCTGCCGCAGCGATACAGTTTGTCTTCCCTGCGTGCTCTTCTGTTTTGAACCTGTCGTGCTGCTTGACTCGGGACCTTGGGACTGCCCGTCCGGGTTTTGCTGACAGGTGACGAGCCAAGAAGAAAGGCGTTGGATGCTGATCCGAATCGAACAACCGGGTGACTCACTGAAAACAAATGGGAAAGCTGTTTTCAGTTCCGTTCTGTGCGTCCAGGTCCAACGACCTCTCAAACAAGAGTCATACACTCTTGGCGAGCCTTTCTGGGTGACTCCAACCATTGAACGGCAAACCCGCGCTGGCGACCACAAACACAGAGCTCCGTATTGTCCCTTCGATTGCATCCAAAGGATACCCACAAACCAATCCGAAAGGTGAGGGTTGAATGAGAAAGAGGAAGAAGAGGCCTCTCTGCCAACGCCAGGGTGTGTTCGCTTTTGGAGGTTTCGCTTTGCAAGGTTGGCTTAAAGGGAAACCAAAGGGGCACCACCCAGTTTGAAGCTCCCCGTCCGCCCGCCCCTCCCAAATCCGCTGTTCGGTCCGTGAGGCGCTCCACTGGCCTGTGATCGGGGAAAAAACAAAAACAAAACGACCCCATCGGATGAACCCTGGAACTTGAAACAACTTACGAGTGTTGCCCAAACTCTCCATGTTCCATCAGGTTTCCATCAAGATCTCTCCATGGAAACTGGTTGTTGGGTAAGCACCATGTGTAAATAGTGGTCCAGCAAGTCTTGTTGTTGTTGTTGTAGGCGAGGACCATCTTTGCCTCTATAGTTTGTAGTTGGCTTTGAAAAGAAGAACCCTCCCACAAAACAAACCGTTTGGAGGGGTCGAACTTGTCTTGAGACATACCCAGTTCCAAATGGGTCTCACCCAACTGAGTCCCTTCGTTTGTGGCTTGGCTTTGGCGTCCTACCACAATGCGTGACGGGTAGCCAACAGCAGAGGACGACTAATTGATCGTGGCAAAGAATGTGAGCAACCAATTTATTGATGCTGTCAACAGTCGCCTGGCGATGGTTTCCCCCACCCTCAAAGGGAAACTGGGTATTTATCCTTTGTGTAGGTGTATATCCCATTAATCCCCAGGTCCTTTGGTGGTGAAAACTATCTAAAACTGAACAAAGTGACCGCGGCGGCGCCTTGCTGCCGGATCCCGCACGACTGGCAGCGAACAAACGGGTCGCTTCTGCTTTGATGTCCCGTTGGGGTCAGGATGTGCACAATCACAAAAGCTTTCCGGTGAATTGCTTGCTTGTTGGCCTGGGAAAAACGAGTTGAAGCATCACTCAATTGTGGGATCTGTGTTTATAGCGCGACTGAGATTGCCCAAGCCATCACGCATCCTGCACCGAACACCCTCGACTTGTGTGTTTTACTGGAAATACCAAGCACGCCACACTCACACCAACTCAGACTCGCCTAGGTCCTCCGCCGGCGGGCGCCTTTGCCACAGCAGCTGCACCGCCATGGCGAGCGATGGATTTGTCCAATGTGCGTCGCAGATCTGGGCTGGGACACCTCAAGAAATAATTTGAGGTAGGGAAGGAGCTTGTGCCAGAGCCCTGGCTGGTCTGCTGGGCTGAGCTGGACATGTCCCTTTGAAGCGCATGAAGACGTATCTCTGGTGACAGGATTGCAAGCCCATTCCCCACCATCTGCTTGGATTCTGGGTGGCTGCTTGGAGCTCACGAGCCGAGCGCTGTTCAACCTGTGCTCACAGCTGAGCAGAAGCTGCGGAAAGTCACAGGCACATCGTGGTCCTTCCTCACTGATTCCCTTTCATCAGACACAAGGGATGCTCCCTGTTGTTCTCGTCTGCACATACCGTATCATCTCTCTAAAGGAAATGCAACTGCCTCATTGTACATGACTGGTTCAAACAAGAGTATGTCCCCCCCCCCAAGGTGGGGAACATGACAGTTGGACATTGGCGAAGATCCAATAGACCCCGAAGAAATGAGCACATGGCGCCCAAACTGCTGCTTCCTTGCCACCTGGAACACACAAACCCTCCAATTAAGACGCAAGCCGATCCATGTCCAGTCTCTCAGTCCCACCTCTCGAAAACAGTGGCTACCATGAAGAGCAAATCACTCGCACATCAAAACATCCCCTGAGAGAAGCTGCCGTGTCTCACCATGTCGCATTGCTTTGCACACAACCTGGGCGCTGTGCCGGCGAATGGGATATCCCAAATCCCGAAGTGATGCTTGCTTCTGCGTGGAAATCAATCGATTGTCCGACACCAATGGGTCAAAGCAGAACGCGAAAGGCCCATTTCAAGAAACACACCTCTCCAAACGGAGCTGCCCTGTCAGCCCCTCAACCCCTGTACTGTAAGGGCTTCAACAAATAAAATCGGGGGTGGAGTATATACTCTAAAATGGGTCTAGGTCTCAGTAACTATTCCTCTCGTTATATAGCCCCCCACCCCTTGTCCCCCAAAACCCTCGCTGCCCCAAACAAAGCTCTTCTGCTGGGCCATCCCAAAGATTTTCTTCTTTGGCGAACCACGTCACCCCCCCCCCCTGTGGCCCGGTTTGGCGCCTCGGCCCAGGTTCAGCATCACTGTGCCAGTGGCATCGCCCTTGGCATCCTGAGAGCAATGGCCATGGTTCCAACAGGGTTTCTATTGGGACCAAAAGGAAAGCAGAAACCATGGACGCCAATGCATCGTTCAATTCGGGGATCCCCTTACGGTTCATTCCCGAAACCTTGGTGATTCTGTGCCGAGAACCATTGCTGCAGATGTCAACATTTGCTTACAACAATTCTACAAAAGCCTGAAATATGTGAGCTCGTTTTACCCCGGTTGAGCTCGCTGCAAAAATGGTAATGGATGGATGTCAACCGGGGGGGGGGGGGGGCGGGGGGCGGGGCTGCATGTGCATGGCAACAGATGCTACGGAGCGGATCCGCGGTATGTGCTTGAGCATACATCAAAAACCATGAGGATTTTGCTGCCTTGGCTTGGTAAGTGAGAACATCAGATTCAACAAAACGCCATTCGGTGGTGAATGTGGAGACTTGGATTATTTTGGAGGGCTGCACTCCCCTATTCACTATTCTAAAATTACGTCATTTGGCTTGCCTGACAAAACGGATATCGCAGGTCGAGGAGTATGGGCCACTGGATATTTGGCAAGATCACGGGATGCCCTTCAAAAATCCAGGCACCTTCTTGCAGTGACTCCATCTCGAACCTCGCCGGGCAAAAATACAACAAATCACTCCCCCTGCAGACTAACATGGAATCCAAAGAACATCCTTTGTAGAGGAAGCTCCTTTTGGGGCCCTTTTTGGTTTCCTTCCAACAATGTCCAGGGCAGTAAAGACCTCGGCCTGCGCACACCCAGCGGGCACCCAGCCCGCTTTGCCCGCGCGTGGCCTTGTTAACGTGTCCGCCGTTTCCACACCCCGCTGGCCTTCTGGTAGGCGGACCAGCACCCGTTGTTCTGATCCCGCACCTGCCGAGGGAAGCCGGTCGATGGTTGTGGTTTGGGTCAAACAGGTTTTGTGGTTTGCTTTCAAGGGAAAACAAAGGGAAGACCACCATTTTGGGTTGTCCCCTTGTTCACGACAGCCCCGTTCGCAAGTTGCGCTGATCGCCTCTAAAACAACCCAAACGGGCATCCCACACACACACACACACACCATTCTCTTGTGAAGATATCGCTTTGCCAAGTAGCTCAAGTATGCCTTCTAAGAGTGGCTTGGTTTCTGCTTTGCTCCTCTTCCATGGCACCCCCACGCCGTCGCACTGCATTCGCACCTCCAAGGCGCGGCTCTTCGAGCAGCCCGTGCCGTCCGCTTTCGCGTGGACCACAGTGAAGCTAAGGCACGGCACCTCCGGCGGTTTTGTTGGCGAAGCGGCAGCTTTTTTGACCCCCTCAATCAAGGGTTCAAAGCCAGACATACCACAAAGGAGGGTCAAACAACCCAGAACAGCGGCTAAATGATTAGGGCTGCCACAAAACCAAATCAAGTTATAGTTATGACCATGGGAAAAAATAGTAATTGCTCAGCCCTTTGCATTCGACGACCAGACACGCCCGCGAAACAGCAAAAACTAAGATGGTCACAACCGGAACCGGCCCCCCTGTGAGGAAAGCCGAAAACAAGTTTTTGAAATAGTTTGGTGGTTTAGGCTGGGAGTTTGGGCACATGTCACGGCGGCACTCCGAGTTGCTGAAATAGCCCCCACGCTCCGCACAAACGCAATCAATTCTGAGTTATGGCGCAAATTGGGGCCAACCAACAACCATAAAAGCAAACAGCGACTAGGGTGACAACCTTTGGGCTTTCAGCAAGGCTCTCACAATAAACCTTTTTGTAGAGGCTCAGCCTTAGACCAGAAACGATGACTCCAATCCAACTTGCTTTCTACGGGCGGCGCTTGGCAAAGAGAGCTGCAAGTATACACGGTCAGCCAAGATCTGCAAGCGAGCAGCCCCATCCTCCAACAGCTTTTGGCATGCATCGCGCGATCTTCTGCGTGGGTCCGCTGGTAAAGCCCCGCCAGTACTTGGGGGCTGAGATGAACCCCTTTGAGAAACCAGTTTTCATGATCTGTGTTGTTGCGGCGCCTGCTCCATGATGTGCTTCCGTGCCGCCACAAAGGCAATTTTGGCCTGGGGCGTGAAGATGGAACTGTCGCTTTAAAAACTCAGCCCCGAGCCTGTCATCGATTTATATGGATGCAACCTCCCCTTCCCCCTTCCCTCTCCTGTGAGCGATGGCTCAAACCCGCTTCACAAGAGTGCCACACACGACACTTCTTGCTTCGACAAAAATCAAACAGAACCAGAGCGCACGAGAAAAATTGGGCGAGAGTGCGGCGGGGGAATAGACATGTCCAGAAAGAGCAACCCTCTGCGGTTCTAACATCTCCGGATGGCTGAAAGCTACCTCGGTCACGACGCCTGACGGGCGACTGTCTCGGAGCGTGTTCGGACCCGGCCCATCGGCATGGATGCGCACGCTTTTCGCGACATTTGGCAAGCGCAACGTCCAAACCAGGCACAGGCTCTCTAGTGCCATCTGTTGTCTGCTCTCGAACCCGTGTTGCAAGTTGATTCTCAATTGCTACCACACGAGCTCTCCATTCTTCCAGCATACTTGCACGGCAAACTCCTGCCAGCGCATAAGCAGTCACGAGCGATACTGTCGTCCACAGCACTTTCGCAAAGTGAGGTGCAGACTTCGTGACGCGCAGCACTTTCAGGTGCAGGTTTCGTGGCAGGCGCAACGCTTTCACAAGGTCAGGTGCCAAGAGAAAGAGAAAGAAAAAGAGCGAGAGAGACAGAGAGAAGGAGAAAAAGAAAGAAAATGGGAAACAGAGAAAGAGAAGAGAGAAAGAGAGAAGAGAAAAGAGAGAAAGAGAGAAGCGAAAAAAGAAAGAGAAAAAGAGATAAAGAGAGAAAGAGAAAAGCGAGAAAGTGAGAAAGAGAGAAAACTGAGAAAGTGAGAAAGCGAAGAAAGCAGGAGACAAAAAGACAAAGAGACAAAGAGACAAAAGTTAAAGAACAAAAACAAAAGAAAGAGAGACAGAGAAAAGCTGAGAAAGTAAAAAAAGAGAGAAAGAGATAAAGTGAGAAAGAGAAAAAGAGAGAAAGGAGACAGTGAGAAAGAAAGAAAGAAAGAAAGAAAGAAAGAAAGAAAGAAAGAAAGAAAGAAAGAAAGAGAAAAGAAAGAGAAAGAACAAGAGAAAGAGAAAGAGACAAAGAGACAGAGAGACAAAGAGAGAGAGAGAGAGATTAAACAAAAGATAAGCTTAGGCGACATCTTCAACACCCTCCCAGACCATCAGAAATCTATATCAGAAATCCGGGAGTCGCCACAAACTATATCTGAAATGTGTCTCCAGGTCTGGCCCTGCGGGGCCCGACGGCGCAATCGGGGCCCGACGAGGCCAACCAATCCCACCCACCCATTGCTCACCGCCGGTTTTGCTTTGGATGCTGCCTTACAACTGTACAAAGCAAAGCTGGGCGATGCCAGCTTGGCACAGCCGCTGGGGCCCGACCAGGCACTGACCAGGGCCGACGAGCCCGATCAGACAGCGCAATCAGGGCACGCTCAGGCTCTTTTGGGGTGGTGACGCAAGCGGGCCCCGACCCGGGCTGGGGAATTCCAAAGCCACGCATGGCTTAGGACGCCGCCTTCTGCAAAGCAAAGCAAACAGGAACTTTGTGGAACCTTGCCTCAGGACCGCGCCGGACCACCCCGGAGCCTATCTGGGCTGAGACCCCAAAGCTTTCAGCTGTTGGGGAAAAAGAGGGAAAGACAGAGAGGAAAAGAGAGAGAGAGAGAGACAGGGAGAGAGAGACAGAGACAGAGACAGAGACAGAGAGACAGAGACAGAGACAGAGCAGAGAGAGAGAGAGAGCGGCAGAGACAGAGACAGAGACAGAGACAGAGACAGAGACAGAGACAGAGACAGAGACAGAG
This sequence comes from Effrenium voratum, assembly GCA_963377175.1. NCBI lineage: Eukaryota > Dinophyceae > Suessiales > Symbiodiniaceae > Effrenium > Effrenium voratum. The sequence goes on from CAUJNA010000291.1 coordinate 1,236,724, forward strand.
ACAGAGACAGAGACAGAGAGAGAAGGAAGGAAGGAAGGAAGGAAGGAAGGAAGGAAGGAAGGAAGGAAGGAAGGAAGGAAGGAAGGAAGGAAAGAATGAAGGAATGAAGGAATGAAGGAAGGAATGAAGGAAGGAAAGAAGGGAAGAAAGAATCAAAGAAAGAAAGAAAGAAAGAAAGAAAGAAAGAAAGAAGGACAGAAAGAAGGAAAGAAACAAGGAAAGAAAGAAATACACAAAGCGAAAGAGAGAAAAATAATCAAACAAAGAGAGAGAGAGAGAGAGAAGAAGAAGAAGAAGAAGAAGAAGAAGAAGAAAGAAGAAAAGGAAGGAACGAAAATGAAGAGGAGAGAGAAAGCGTCGAAAGGAGTTGAAACTGGGAATGAATTTGCAAATGGAGGGCGATGGGACTTTGTTTCTCTTCGTGGCCTGGCGCCGTGTCCGGCGGCTAAGAAGGGGGCGGCAGTGGTGGTGCCCAGTCGGTAGCAGTACTGAATCTCGTGCTTCTCGACCTGTCAAGTTAGATGCGTTCGAAGAACCCTCTGGAAGTCCTGTCTCAGGAGGCCCCACACTTTTGGACCGAGTAACCCTCAGCGGCCCTTAGCCAGTACTGGTTGGGAGCTCTTGAAAGCTGGAGCCAAAGCCTTGAACCCAGGAGAAAAAGATGGCATCCAATCCGCTACCTACGTTTGGAAACAACCCCCACATTGATCCAGATGAACACTATCCAGCGCACTCAGCTGGTGACCTACTGAAAGAGCGAAGACGAGACCGCGTCAACACATGTCAGTACGGCGATGCACAAATTGGGAGAAGTGCCGGCATGGAAAACGGATCATTCAGGCTAAGGACTGGTTACATGTTCAAACATTGTGAAGAAAGGCTGGGTGAGGATAGGGATCTCCCAGCAAAGCTACTTCATGGAAGTGGAAACCCGTGTCTTGTTCGGGTCCGTCACCTCTCCAATTTGTTTGTAGGAAGAATCTCGCCAGAAGAGAAGGAATCGCCCATGGGCATTATCTTGGATGCTCATCAAGCATTCCCCATGTTTCCCTTTAAACATCACCCCGACCAAGGGAGACTAAAGGACTCACCTTAAATGGCTCAAAAAAGGTGCTGTCTAAAGCCACCAAAAGGGAAAACCTTGGGCACCTCCTGCAACACAAGCTTCGAAGAAACGAATTGCGAAACTTGCTGCAGGCAGGAAAGTTAGTTCAACAGGGCAACAGAAATCCAGGGACCCCTAAGCAACCACATCCCTTCCTGGCGAGTGGCTGGCGACGGCTCAGGCCTCCCTTCGGCACAATTTGCGCTTCCGAAAACTACCAGGTTAGCTCCTGCCACCCGACGTCAATTGGTACGGGGTGTTGGAAAACGTGACAAGGCGAATCCCCACGCCCAACCCCGGGCCACAAGACTTGGCGCCCGGACGAATGGATCGCCCGTGTCCACCCGCACCGTGACATCCTGGCGCTCACGACTTTCCCCGCTCCGATTTTCCCCACACCATGAGTTCTAACTCGGTTCGGGGGGTTGGGGGTTGGGGGTCGGGGGTTGGGGGGATACCCATGGATCCAAACTCGGACAAAAAAGCAATCAACTGGTTGGACTGACTTCACCTTCTGCGGGTCATTGCATCCATCAGGGCGAAGTGAAATTGAGGGACCGATCATCTCCACCTCATTGCTTCCAAATGGCGGGGATGCTTCTCGCAATGAAGCCAGTTAGAATAGTGGGGCCTTTCAGTGGCAGCTCCGAGGATCTTAGCCCTCACAGCAACCCCGTGGAGACTTCGTTAAGTTTCAGATGGGAAGCAAAAGGATGACCCAGATCCACAACCTTGCAAAATGGTGGTTGCCCAGTTCAAAACTGTTTCTATCACGCAAGTGTCATCACGCAAAATCGTGCAGGAAATATCAGCATGCCTCTGCTTGGGTTGTCCCATTGGAACGACCGGACCGTTTGCAGGGCCATGAATTGAGGAAAGAGAACCAGTTCTATACTCATTCCTCAGGAAGATGCCAACAGTACATCTTTCTGATTCAACCACCATGTAAGTATCACTGGTTTCCCAGTTCCAGTCGTTTTCCGTCCAGCGGGTAGGTGATTTCGAAGCAACAAATGATTTGGGAAACCGCCCTCTGTATTTCTGGCAGGTTGGATGGAGATGCGCTGAGGTCTAACGCCAATGCTCGTCGCCCACGATTTCCACCCCACGCAGGGGTTTGGTCCAATATGCACACGCACGAGCGCCCAACAAACGATGTCCAGTCCTACTCCCTGCAATTCAGCATGTACCATAGAACCCCAAAATGAGCTTCCCAGCAGATTGGAAGGACTGGCGACCATTACAGGACTCAACGCAAGATAAACCAGATGATTTGCAAATGGCATATGGGCACATCGATGTTGCTGTGGGTAAAGCGAGGCCATGCCCTGGGATTGAGCAAACCAAAGAGCTTTAATGGGCTCACGTTTGGCAGGGAGTTCGTGGAAGGAGCGCAAACGTTTCCACGATCCGCATGCTCACGTTTGGCAGGGAGTTCGTGGAAGGAGCGCAAACGTTTCCACGATCCGCATGCTTGCTGCTTCGCGTGGACTCAAGGCAGCAGTCTTAAAATTTTCTCAAACTGACGCATGGAAGAGCAGGTCTTTGTGGGGGGACGAAGCTCATGTTTTGCAGGAGGATACACCCCCAAACCAGTTCGCAGTCTACGCCTCAAGCAAATCTCTCCAGCTGGCTTTTCAACCGTTTGTACTTTTGTCTCCCAATACAAACTATGGAACACACATATTGTATGATGCGCGCAGGCTCCTCAGCGTCAAGGCGTAAGCATTGCTTTCGCCCTATTGCGCAGTCTGCCAAGATTGTCGCTTCGGGTCCTGAAAGGGCTCCAGCTCAATGTCTCCATAGAGGCCGTGCTCCTGGGAGAAAACAAACGCTCAAGGCCATCAGGCGACGGTAGGAGCAGTGGGCTATGCAGACCTATTTCAGCCCGTGCTGCAACCCCTTAAAAACTACAATACTAGCAGAAACAGGCCAAACAGGGAGTTGTTCTGGCACTGGATATCTTCAATGGATTCAGACGGTATACCGAGGGTCTATGTCACAGCTGGCAACAATGTCCTTCATCATTTGGATCAACAAGTTGGCACTTTAGACCAGCCGTAACTTGGCCGCTTGGCGGGGTTGAAGCGAAACCCAGTTAGAAGACCAATAGCAAAGCTTCCAAGCAAGAGATGTGAGGCACAAAAACAACTTGATCAAACTTCATCAACAACAAAAACAGCACTCCATTAAGGACAAACACTCCCTGTACCCAGGTTTGCCCTCCATTGAAGAAAACGTGACGAACATGGAAATCTCATTGCGGCGCCCATCATTCTGCACTGAGCTTTGGCTTCTAGCCCACAGCCCCGGGCCTCCAAATCTCGGAAGGGCGTCAGGCCTCAGAGCGCAAGAACCATCAGAACCGTGGAGCGCGCGGATGGCCACAGAGCACAGCGCCCAAAACTACCCATTGACTTGTCAGGCCTACCATGGTTAGAAAGGTCATCTACACAGAACTGGTAGAACCATCTGCTCAAATCGATAGGAGATTTGGACCGCATGCTTGATTTAAGCACAAGAGAGGCAGACCGCCGGACGCCAAGCAGACGCAAGCCCGTCTGGCCGCAGTCCTAGTTCTGTGAAAGGAGCGCTTCAGGAAGTGAGACAGATTGGGGGTGGTTCCTTTTGACCCGCCCTGCGGTTTCAAACAAAGAGGCCCCCTGCAAGTGCCGCAAGCCTCCTGATGCGTTTAGAGCTCCTGTGTTTCAAGCACAACGGCCAAAGCACCGTTGGTGCCCAGTGATCCCATCTGACTGCCTCGACAACATGTCTGAGCACGGTGCAGGGCGGACCAACAACCCTGACAGTTGACTCATTCCCGGTACTGGGCGTTTGATAACCATCCATCCCCATGCACCCCACGACCATCCATCCCCTGCACCCCATTCTAAGAACGTATTTGACCCATGGCTTCAATCATCCCTCAGCTATACCAACCAGCGTGAAGCGCGGCAAATGCCTTCACGCTGGTGCAGAGGCAACAAACATTTGCAGCGTTGCTCCGAAACCCAGGGGTGGCAAAATGGCTGCTGGAAAGGAAAACAGCTCAGATCAACCCTGCTCTTCCTTTTGGCTGCACCAAAAGCAGTTAAATTGGGTGGTTCCAACTATAGGGACAGCGTAGCCATTTCGAGGGACTTCCCTCACTTGAGCGGAAACCAAAACTTGTCTTTCCTAAAAAAGCACACAAAGCTGCAAAACGTGAGAGACCCTTCCCCGCCCCTGGATCAGAAACACCTCCATTCGACTCCATTTGATGGGCTCCAGGGTCACCGCCCGGGAAGCAGTTGTAGAACAGCGCCCCCTGGTCCGCCGCGGTCCACACGTTCCCCGTCTGCGCGCTTTGACCAAAGGGCGGCGTAGGCGGCTCGAGCAGTGGGATTGGGAGTGTTGAGTCTGGGAGCATGGCAGAGAAAAACGGGTGCAAGCAACCCAAAAGACAAGGTCCAAACCTGCAACAATGACTCTTCATTCCAAGCAGTTCACAACTTCCCACATTTCTCCGCGAACAAAAACGCCCAGCGGTGGGGAAACAGCGCAGCTGAGTCCTGCAAAATGAAAGTTTCACTTGCCGTGAACAAATCTGCAAATCAAGTCAAAACGAGTAAAGGTGGGCAACCGAAACTTTATCAAAAGTCGTCCGCCATGCTTGCTTTCAGAAGTTGCGCTTCGACTGCTTGCCAAGCCGCCAATGTTGAAACAACCCTCAGGCCTCCGGACGTCTTCCAAGGTGGTGAACCGCAACTTTCGGCGGCCAAATTGGTTCAAATGCGCAGCATTCAATCAAAGTCTAGCATCGTTTTTCAAGCCATCGTTGGCAGACAAGTTGCCAAGCTGAGGCAATCAACTCATCGGATCAGCAATCATAAGTCCACGCTTCCGAACCAAATATCACCTTCACGTTTTGCTTGCGTGCTTTTCTTGAGGGTACTCTTTTTGAGTTGGCTTGAAGGGAAACCAACAATTTACCAACCATCATTCTGCGGCAAGGGAGGGGGTTCTATTTTTGAACAAACACATACCCGTGTCCCATGGTTTGGATGGATTTCCGTTTTCGGGGGACACATACCCAGCCCTTTCTTGCCCGTGGGCCTGCAGGGCGCTCTTCAGGGTCACGTTGCCCAGGGCAGCGAGGAGCACTTCCAAGGACTGACAAGCGTCCCAGATCAGCTTCTCCCTTCAACTGATGATGTGTCGCGTGATGTGGGTGTGATGTGGAACCCATTGGTGGACATCAAACATTCGGTGGGGATTCATATTTGTGAGGGGTCCTGAGTCAAAATCATGGATTCGTGG
>CAUJNA010000291.1:1247127-1287127 GCA_963377175.1 Effrenium voratum
TCCCCTCCACGTTTGATCCTTTCACGCGTGTGAGCCATATTCATATTCCACAACTTACAAATGTGCAGGAGCTGTTTGCAAATAGCAAATGCTCCTCTATAACATGCTCATTCAACGGGCATAATGAAGCTATGTTGGGGGAACTGTGCCAAAAGGCATGCACGTACAAAAAGAGTCTGGAGCGCAGTTCGGCTGTTAGTTGGGAAAAACCGTCTGAAAGAGGAGAAGCCGCTTATCTGCTTCAAACGCGTCTCAACGATCAATAAGCGGTCCCAACTGCATCTCGCCACAGTGTTTGCCAACCCCAACACAGTGACTAATTGCGGTCTGCCTGAAGTTTGCTTTTACCCTCTCAATTTGAGCGGTTCACACAAGCCTGGCGAATAGATAAAGCGCCAAGACATGTCAAAGCCAGCGGCTTGCAGGGAGAATCGGCCTGTCAAGCTCGTTGTGTATCAGAATCCCAAAAGCATCCTTTCCCTCGTGTGAGGGCTCCTGGGAACCACAACTACCATCTCTCACTAAAGAAATACGGAGGAAAAGAAGTTTTCAAACGCATCAGCGATCACGGACAACACTTGCTGAGGCACCGCACCAAAAAGCCCTTCTTGGCTGCCCGCGCAACTTCCGACCCTGAGGAGCACTAATTTTGCACAGGCCGGGTCTGCCAAGACTGCGGAGAGGATTTGTTTACGGGTTTTCAGTTGACATCCACGGCGAAAACGACGTTTGTTTGGAGGGTGTGGAGCGCCTCTAGTTTTGAGGCAGAGCCAGTTGATGCTATAACCGTTTTGTTGACTTATATGTGTCCTTCCTAGCTCCAGAGCGACTACACTCCTTTTTTATGAGGGTCGGCGGCTACCCGAGCGTTTCCATTTGGGTTGACACTGCGAGTTGCACATGGCTATTTACTATTCGCTGATTGCCGAATTTGTCGCTTCAGAACTTGTGACTTTGTCTCCAGTGCGCCGGTAGGCTTCGTAAACGTGGCTCCATGATTCCCTTGAAACATAACAATCCCGCAGAAACGTAAAACCACGGGCCCTGCACCTGGCAGTGAGAATGCAAACGAAAACCATTTTTGAGTGGAAACAAGCAATGATGGCGCAAAGAAAGGGTTTGCCAACTCACCCTACCGCCTTTTCTGCGTCCGCATCAAGTTGCTGGCAAAACCCGCCAGCAGAAGCTTTCACTTTGCTTTAACATGAGACTCAACAAGAGCGTGCGCAACCACGGAAAAGCGCAAACAGCGTAAAAATGCTCCTGCGATGATGAACTACACAACCGCCAATAGCCCGTTCGGCTTTCCGCCCAGCTGCCAGTGCGGCATCGGGGCGCGCCCTGCCTGAGGTATTGGCCTCGTGGAGCCGAATCTCGCTGAAGCCTCGATTAAGCGGGTCCCCACGCCACTTCCGATCGAGTGGAATTGGCCAAAAGGAAGTCGAACTTTATTTTGGTCTTCCCCAAAAGCGTAAAGTTTAAAGTCTAGGAACTCAGGAAGCGAGCAGAGCATCATATGGTCAGATTGTTGCTTGGGAATGGAACAAGGGTCCAAAAGGAGTGAGAGAGGGAGCAGTAATCAATCTGGATATGAATGACAGGAGGAGCGTTTATGCCAATGCACATCTGGGTCACAAGGTAAATCCAAATGAGCATGTGTATGCAAATTCCAACATGAATACAAATGCCAATGCACAATGCATATGTATAATGTACATGATGAAGGTCCCCCAACTTTCAAGCAAAAAAAGACCGCAGTCAATCCAATGAAGTTGAACGTCCCTGCCCAGACACGCACCGCGCCTTCGGATCTCTCAAGCTTTATCTCCGCTACTGCGCCGTTGCCTCAGGTCCCGCAATTGCTTGGGTTCTGAATTACCTGCCGGTCGTCCAAAGCCCTCCTGTCCACTTCAATGATTGGGAAAGCGGTCAAAGGAAACAACACATGGTAAGGGGTTTACCTTTGGGACAAACACAATGAAAACTACCAATCTCTAAATTGCTGCCCAATGATATGGCCCTCGGGCCACCTAGAAGATGCCCGTTCCAGGGGCTACCTGTCTCAGAACCCCGCTCGGATCGCGAACAAGAAGTGGTAAAACTTTTGAAAAGTAGGTTGAGAAGTCGTGCCAACTCATGCTGCTTGAGGCCCTGAGCCGCTCAACCCAAAGCAAATGCCTCAGCGTTAGCTTCAACCTGAACCAACTCTTGTTTGTCTGGCAACGACTTAGATGAACACCATCAGTCTGTTGCTTGGCCGGACCAAATCACCATTTAGGCGCGAGAGGAATACCAGCAAACCATGCATAACTTGTCGTGGATGATGCACTTCAAATAACAATACCGCCTGCCTTGTCTGCGTCTGAACGCGGCAGCTTTTGGATGTTCGACCCTGCTAGTGGGCTCGGAACAACCAATCTTTTGTAGCGGTTGATCGAGCAATGACTGCTCCTACCAGACCTCAGGTTGGGCCATCCTTCCCCATTTCACTTGCTTTGAGCGCTTGGAGCAGGTGTAGCCCTTTTTGGACCCCCCGCCCCCCCGAACAAGGTTGAATGCAGCATCTCCTCCCAGGTACCTGTTACAAGGTCCCCTGACCCAGGAAAGCTGAAGGCCTTTCAACAAGCGGGAACGTCTCCCATGGACCACCGACCATTGGATGTGAGGCTGAAAAATCCACAGAATTCGGCGCCGATGCTCAGACATATGGTGTGGGTAACTGTCCGTTTTACATCCGCAGGGTTTATCATCTTTTCCGCTTCACCCGAAACAATGTGACTGATCCAAACCACCTGGACCTGGAATCATGGTTGTGCCGATTCCCTTGGTATCAAAGGAAGTGGCCTAAAACACAAACGGCATCGCCCAAACCCATTTACTACTAAGGTTGGTATAGGCCTTACTATTATCCTTGTTGAACCAGGTAGCTAAAATGCCGAATGGTGCAAGCTTGAAGTCTTAGCAACCTCTGAGGGCCAGTCCATGCACTTCCACAGACGCATGGCGTGTGCCTGTCGGCAATAACCAAGCCGATGAAACCGCTGTGGCCCGGGGAGCCTCTTTTTGCCAAGCAGCAGCTTGTTTGAACCAATCTGTGTGAACTATCATGATCCAGCAGTCTGAAATAAGGGATCCCGGAAAAGAGGCTAACGAACCCTTGTGAGGTTGCTATGATTTGCCCGGACCCGACTGGAGTTGGAAACCAAAGCCCCCAACATATCGACGTGGTGGGTGCATATGCTCTTTGCGGTACTGGTCAGGGTTGATGAAGTCCAAATCTCCCACCCTCCCGCCAACAGCTGAAAACTGAAACTGGAACCTCGCCGGGTGCCGCAAATGGTCACGTTCTGTCTTCGAGAAGCTGTGGCTTACATGGAACCGTCTCCACCGGAAATACTGGGCGAGGCGTGGCAAAGGATCGCAGAAAAGAATCCTTTGTCCCCGTATCATGGGCCTAAGCAATACTTGGCTGTTGGCCAAAACAAAGAATTCGGCTATCTGAACAGCAACCATGCCATTCTCCTGGCCATTCCGCCATGCATTCCGTCTTGATGCGTTTCTGGCTGGTGTCCCATGTCACGGTGGGAATGAAGGTCACGCGCCCGACTCCATCGGCTTGCTCCCACACGGCCTCGCGCGGCGGCTTCTTGCCGCAGGAGCCGACCTGGAGCCCAGCTCAGTGGAGCCCAGAGCGCCGTTTTGGTGGTGAAACGGTGAAACCCATGGGCCCTTCCCCCTCATTTGGTGGGCTCCCCACTCCCCACCTTCGCCTTTTTGGTAGGGTCCCCAACTTTTCCACTTTTTGCTTCACAAAGAATGACCAACCCAACTGCTTTCCATTTCTCTTCGGGGGGAAATGCGCCAATAAACCTTCACAGGCGAACTCAAAAATGGCCAGGTGAAAACCATGGATCCGAGAGGAAGCAAGCGGGGTCAGAATGTTGACAAATTGTGTTCGCCTTCCTGACAGTTGTTTGTAGGTTGAAGGGTTCGCCTTTGCGTTCCCACGCACATGGGGAGGGAGGCAGCAGGCACACAAGAGGGGCCCCGCGTATCGGGCAGAGGCAAGGAGGGAGGAGCACGCGTCAAGCAAAATGGGACGCGTGCATATAGGGCACGAGCAGGGGCGCCCAAGAAACCGTGCTTTAGGGAGGCAACGATATATAAGCATGCAAGAAGCGCTCCCAAAGCCGTGCTCTTGGGAGGGATGGGGCGGCTCCCAAAAAACGCGGGCCAGAGAAGGCCTTGGGAACAGTGTTTTACGGGGCAAAAATACATTTTGGCATGGAGGCAAAGGTGGTGATGGAATCAGAACCCTGCATCACTTGCATCATCCGCATTGATTCAAGCTCCCACAAGCTGCAACAAATGCAAAAAGCGGCAGCTGGAACCTGCATTGTCTTGATTGACTTGAAAGGGCAGGGATACATCCAAGCAAAAAAGCAGCGAAGCACCAAACAAAAACTGCTGGTCTGGAAAATTAAGCATGAATCCATCCCCTTTGAGTTTCCTTTGGGTTGCACCGCTCTCCGTTCGCAGGCTAAGATTCAGGCGGCCTTCGTCGGCGTCAGCCTGGCAAGGGCAAAAACATGCGTGTGTCTGTGTGTGGCTGGATCGAAGACACCAAACGTTGCGGGGGCCATGTGCTTCTACTGGTGAATGTGCTCTCAAGTTGTTTACATGTTGGCTACTTTCCCTCCCACTCTCTCTCTCTCTCTCTCTCTCTCTCTCTCTCTCTTTTTGTTTGTTTGTTGCAGCTTTTGATTTGCTTGAGTTCAGCTCAAGCAGAGGAAGGAACCTGAAGCAAATGAGGGGATATGCTCCGAAAGCAGCTTTGGAAACAAGGCTCATCCCTCCTTCAGGAAGCGAAACCTCGCTGCTCAGTGTGCCAGAGTCACACCTTGGCAAGCCTGTCCCGTTGGGCCCGAAGCACCAATCCATCTTCTTCTGCCGGCACGCGCCCCCCTTTGCGACCTTTCCCGTGGCTTGAGGAGAAACGGTGGAAAAATACCTGCCAAGATTTCGGGCAGCCTGACCGAGTAGATTTTGCTAGACTTGGCCAGGTTCTCCTAGCTTAAACCTGGCTTTTCACGAAGCAAGCTCTCCCCGTCAACTTGGTGAGTTAATCCATGCACAGGAGCCATGACATATGGACCATGACTGAAAATGGACCGAAACTGCGAAACCGAAGAGTCAAAAGGTTGATTCGCCTTCATCAAGTGTGGTGCAGCTCGACACAGGGAGGAGGCGTGTCAAAATGATGGCCCCTCTTGGGAGTGGGGTGCTGGGACACCCCCAGACCGGCCAAACATCGCCTGGGTCAGCACAACAGCAGCCCAGAAGCCCAGAACCTCAGGCAGAGCATTTCCAAGTTCAAAATTGGAACTGCCACGGCGCGGAACTGAGAGCCATTCTGGAGGTAGCTGGACTCGGGTGAGGGCATCAAGTGGTTTTGCTGCCACGAGCCATCAGTCCCACCTTCCTGCCAGAACCAGTTGCAGTGCTGAGCATTGAACCTCAAGCCAAAGGTTTGCCATGCTTGGGCATCTTACCAGATGCCGTGCCTGCAAAAAAAAGACCTGGCAACACAAAGACAATAAGCTCGGATGACATCCCCAACAGCACGCGGCGCTTTTTTTGACCCTCGTGGAGCCCTGCGAAACCTTACCTCAGAACCTTCGCGGAACCCTGCACCTTTGCGCGCCCGAACCACCCCGCACCCTCGCAAGACCCTGCGGAACCTTTGCGGAACCCGTATGGAACCCTTGCGGACTCGCGGCCCAACACGCGAACCTTTGAACCTTACACCTGCCTGCTCAGAACCTCTGAAGCTCTTTAGACCTTACACCTGGCCTCCTCCGGAAGCTTCCTTGAACCTTACACACCTGGCCCGCACCAGACCCCGCAAGCCTCCGGAAGCTTCCTTGAATCCTACACCTCTCTGGCCTGCGGAACCTTCCTTCTTGAACCTTACACTTGGCCTGCACCAAACCACCCCGGAACCGCCGGAACCTTACCCCTAAACCTTTGGGCTGAGACACCTTAGCTTTAAGCTGTTGGGGAACAAACGGGTCTCCATCAATCCGCGTGAGGGCATGCACAAGCATCGCGTAGCCGCCCTCTCGCCCCAGTGAAACCAAAGTGACTGCTCCCGGACCACATGGAGACATAATGGAGACATCTTACAGACTCCAAGTGGTTCTCCTTGGCTCTGGAAAATATCTTCGGGCAAGCATTTTGCTTGGCCTGCGCGGTGGACCGAATCTCCGATCAAATTGAAATGAGGTCAAAGAACCTCAATGTGATCCACGATCTGCATAGCAGTTGCCACTCAACCCTCGGAGGTGTCTAAAGGGATTTGGTTGCTCCCAACGCCAAAAGGAACAATTGTGTGTGCTGGTTGCAGGAAAGTTCATTGCGACGAGTGTGATGTCACTCTTTACAAAGCCATGTGGCGCGGCTTTGGTCGGTGTCTCCAATAGAAGATTTACATTTTCTGTCTGCCATCCAATCGGACCTCGTAGGAGGCTGCTATGATTCGGCCCCAAGGCCCCAGCCTGCAGCATAGGCCGGACCTGCGCACGATTTCTAGAATCCAGCATCTGGGCCAGTCAAACGCCTGGTTTCGCGGGTCCACCTCCTTGCGCGCGGCCACTTGAAGGCCCCAAAACGGGAAAGCCCGGCCTTCAGCGCATGCCAGAAGGCATGCTACACTTGTCGCACCAGGGGGAGGAATATATGTACGTGCCGAGATGCTAGTTCGTCCAAAGTAAACGACTGTGTCTGTGTCTCTTGTTTGGAGAGGATGGACTTCCCTTCCCTCTTTCAGCAACTTCCCCCTGGCTCTCGACAGATACGGATGGAGTCCTAAACAAGCAACATAAATGAACCTGCGAGCCACAAGCGGTGGGCCGTTGCAGAATGCCGCAGGCAATACAGGGCGACTTCCAGATGTACCAACGGCTGGCCTACCCCAACTGTCAAACTCTCCTTTTCTGCAACCAGCGGAGCAGCCTGACCTACTCGAGAGCTTAGGCGGCTATCACTGATCTGTCCTCGGTCCCCTTGGCTCAGCACGGGCAGCTCTTTGCAGGCCTCACTCCGGACACCTGTCTGGCCTTCCAGTCTCATCGGTCGATGGAAGCTCCTGAAATCCTGCCGTGCAACGGCCTGCCGTGCAACGGCCTGCCTTGCCTCTCCCATGCCGAATGTCTGCTTGCATCGTGTCGACGGGTCGTGTCCAGCGTCACCTCAAGTTGCGGCGCACACGCTCCGAGAGCCACTCAAAGTGCTGTGGATACACCGGCAGCCGCGACTGCAGGATGTAGCCCTCCTGAACGCCGGTTCAAAGCAGCAGTGGCAGCGGCTCACCCAAAACGAAATAACTGAGATTCAACCAAACCACACGAAACGGTTCTCCCTTCTTTCACGTTCAGCTTTCTCTTTTTGAGACTGTGCCAAAATAGAACCTCAAAACAGCGATGTCCCTCATGGTTGTCGTTTCAAGCAACCCCCAAAATCCAAAACCAACTGCAAAAGAAAAGCCCACCCCGTCAGTTTCAAATTGTTTTCGGGAGATTTCATAGCAGAAAATCCTGCCCCTTGTCGCTTTCCCAGTTTCATGTCAAAACCGGCTCAAGCGACCCTTCCTCTGTCAGGAGCTTCCGCAGCTCTTCGAGCACTGGGAATGCAAAGTCCGGGTTCACCTCGCCAAGCGGCGCGCAGAGGCCCTAAGCTTGAAGTGGGGGGATGCCCAGTGACCCAAGTTCATTTGCTCCGCGAAAAAATAAAAGAAGTGGCCCAAAAGAACTCCATTTCCCAAAAGGAGCTTCCTCTACAAAATGAGGCAGAAAAAGAAAAGGAACCATTTGCGAGTGTCTCAAAATGGTGAACCTTTGGTCGGTGTTTGAAGGGCAGCCAAAAGGAAACCCTTGCCTTTCAAATGGGATCCCCTATTCTGAGAAGCACCAATTTATGTGATCCCCTGCGAATCAAAGGAAGGAGCCCAAAAGGCAAACGAGCAGTTTCTTCTGATGAGGCGGAGGGAACGGAGACCTCCAACGGAAAAGACACCCTCCCCCAATGCAGTTTAGGATATGGATTGACGAGCCCCGCGGTCGACAGGCGCTCCTCTGCAACTGGGGTGTGGCCTGAATTGGCTGTGATCTTCGAATCTCAATCCAGATGGCGGGCCAAAACCAAGCACCCATGTACGATTCCTACTGCATTCGGAGTCTTCCGTTGAGACCCTTCCGCCCTTTCGCCTCATCTCTGGGGGAGATCCCCCCCAAGTCACGCGCGCCGTTGGCCAGGCACTCCTAAGCCGTTCCGATCGCTTCAGCCCGGCTTTGTTTCAAACATGGCCGCAGTCGTCACTTTTTGAGAAAGCCCCGCATCCTTGTTTTTCTCCAAGAATGGAGCAAGGAGCAGAGCTTGCAGCGGTTCCAGTTTCCATTGACATGAGAAAGCGGCATACACCTGGCTAGTGGGAATGTCCCAGGACAAAGGGTGAGATTTCTTTGGGCCCATCGGGGCATTGCCTGCCCAGGTCGGCCAAGCTTCCCTGAGGATCTCCGCGCCGCGCGTGTGATGGAGGATCAGATTGGGCGGCACCTGGCGGAGCAAGGCCGAACTTGGACACGTTGGCTCCATGTTCCTGGGCCTCAAAATCGCAGTGAAAAAGCACTGGGAAAAAGAACTCAGAATGGACTTTGCACGTGCCAACATGGCAGTCCACTGCCCCTTTCGACCAAAGTGAACAACCACCCCAAGGGTTGTTTGGGGGAACTGAAATCCTCAGAGATTCACCATAGAAACCACCTAAACACCTCCTCCAAGCATCCGTTGCACGCACTGGCTGAACCTGAATAGGGCCTGCTTACTCATACGGGTGTATCTCAAAATAGGGGACCCTAAAAGTAGAGTTCAAAAAGAGGGCCGAGAAACTCCCATACCCATACACTCATCTTGAACCCAGATAGGGCTCCAACGACCCGATCGTCACAAGGGTAGAAAGTTGATCCCTGGAAACAGGAACCAAAAAGCGCCCTTTGCCGGCCTACCCTTGCGATCCTTGTTTGGTCAGTGAGGGTCGGAACAACACTGTTTGTCGGTGCCCTGCACCCGCTGGTTGTAGCAGAAGATGCCGGAACTTTAAATGCCGCTAGCAAAATTAAGCGTGATAGCAGGCGCCGCGGAGACGAAACAACCATCCGACCAAGGGCATTGTGTTGCCCCCGAAAACTACCAAAGTTTGGTCTGACCTCCACCAACACGCCAGCCCACCATCCCTTGCCTGGATCCGCACGCCGGGCGGCAACCGTTTTCGCGCTGCCGCCACCACCTCCGGCAGGGAAGCTGCCACATCCGCAGGATCTCGAAGCTTCTGGGAGCTGCCCAAAGAGTGCGGCTGCAGGATCACCTCCTCCCCCAACCCTGCCCTGGGATCACCTAAATCGGCTTTAAAACCCAAAGATCCAAAATCATGTACTCGTATCATCTGGATTCACTGAGCTGGCGAGGGAAGGCAGGGAGGAGAAAGGGAAAAGAGATATTACTTCCATTCTTATCACCTCCAGTCTCTTGTCTGTCATTTCTGGAATCATTGGGGAGGTGATATGAAGAAGTGATCCATTCCTTGTACCTCCTCCAAGCTTAGGCGTGAGAGGAGGAAGGAATGTCAGCCTCTCTTTCTTTATGCTGCCCCTCCCAAGCACTCATATTATCTTCACCCAACTCGCCCAAGATAGAGAATGGAAAGGCGAGGTCCTGGTTGGTGAAGAGAGTGAATGAGGGAGCGGCGCGAATGGATGTCCAGCCTTCATCATGCCTCCGCTCCCTTCATCTCTCTATCACTATTTCCTCTCTTGGTCTGGTTTAGAGAATGAATGAATGAATGAATGAATGAATGAATGAATGAATGAATGAATGAATGAATGAATGAATGAATGAATGAATGAATGAATGAATGAATGAATGAATGAATGAATGAATGAATGAATGAATGAATGAATGAATGAATGAATGAATGAATGAATGAATGAATGAATGAATGAATGAATGAATGAATGAATGAATGAATGAATGAATGAATGAATGAATGAATGAATGAATGACTGAATGAATGAATGAACGAATGAATCAATGAATGCATGCATGCATGCATGCATGCATGCATGCATGCATGCATGCATGCATGGATGGATGGATGGATGGATGGATGGATGGATGGATGGATGGATGGATGGATGGATGGATGGATGGATGGATGGATGGATGGATGGATGGAATGAATGAATGAATGAATGAATGAATGAATGAATGAATGAATGAATGAATGAATGAATGAATGAATGAATGAATGAATGAATGAATGAATGAATAAATGAATGAATGAATGAATGAATGAATGAATGAATGAATGAATGCATGATGATGATGCATGATGCATGCATGCATGGATGGATGGATGGATGGATGGATGGAATGGATGGATGAATGAATGAATGAATGAATGAATGAATGAATGAATGAATGAATGAATGAATGAATGAATGAATGAATGAATGAATGAATGAATGAATGAATGAATGAATGAATGAATGAATGAATGAATGAATGAATGAATGAATGAATGAATGAATGAATGAATGAATGAATCAATGAATGAATGAATGAATGAATGAATGAATGAATGAATGAATGAATGAATGAATGAATGAATGAATGAATGAGTGAATGAGTGAATGAATGAATGGATAAATGGATGAATGGATGAATGGATGAATGGATGAATGGATGAATGAATGAATGACCAGACGGTGGAGTTGCAGCGCATCACAGAGCTTGGGCTGAAATGCGCCACATGATGCTAGAACAAGCTGAGCAGCAATCACACAGCATGTCCTGTTATCATGTTGGGGACAGAATTGTGACCTTCTCGTAACACTTTGTGGGGGGGTTTGAAAGAAGCATCAAACAAAACACCATGATTTTCCAGGTAGGGTCCAAGCAAACAAAAGACCTCACCACAGAGCAACATAATGTGCAACAAACAGCACAACCCCTAACCCCCCGCCCCCAAAAAAAGAAAAGAAGAAGAAAAAGCCGCTGATCGCGCCTGGACATGCCCGAACTCCTCCGCCACTTCCGCCAAAGCATCCAGCGCCTCCAGGCGCTGACAGGTGGTCTCCCCAATGCCCAGCAGCAGGCCCGTGGTGAAGGGCACCTAATGCGCCGAAGGAGGGCGTCACCCTCCAGAATTTTGGGGCCGTGTGCAGCATCCAGAACTATTCCACGGCGGACTCACCGTAAGTGCGTTGGATCCCACTTGCTTGAGTTCCTTGGTCACAAGACACACCGGTCCATGGCACGCGGGCGAAATGGCGCGAATCAAAGCAGAGGGACGAACAAGACGCAAAGCCCGGCCTTGATGGGGTGACATTGTGGCCCTTTGCCGAAACGGCATAAAGCATGACATTGGCACATGAATTAAGTCAGCCCACCCCTGCCCAAAGCACAAGGCTGAATCACATTCAGCGCAGCGCAGCTGACTGAGGGATCAATATAAAATTAATACAGGATCAACCAAAAATTAAACAGGTAGTACTAGGAGTAGTAGTAGTTGTAGTAGCAGCAGTAGCAGCAGTACCATAACAGTAGCAGTAGCAGTAGCAGTAGCAGTAGCAGTAGCAGAAGCAGTAGCAGTAGAAGTAGCAGTAGCAGTAGCAGCAGCAGCAGAAGCAGCAGCAGCAGCAGCAGCAGCAGCAGTAGTCGTAGTAGTAGTAGTAGTAGTAGTGGTGGTAGTAGTAGTAGTAGTAGTAGTAATAGTTAGTAGTACTAGTAGTAGCCGTAGTACCCACAAAACACGCGGCTCGCCCACAAGCATCTTTATGGGGATGTCTGCCGCTGCCTTTAGGGTTTAGGTCTAGGGTTGTTAGGGTTTAGGGTTAGGGTTTTTAGGGTTTAGGTTTAGGGTTTTTAGGGCTTAGGTTTGGGGTTTTTGGGGTTTAGGTTTAGGGTTGTTAGGGTTTAGGTTTAGGGTTTTTAGGGTTTAGGTTTGGGGTTTTTGGGGTTTAGGTTTAGGGTTGTTAGGGTTTAGGTTTAGGGTTTTTAGGGTTTAGATATAAATTCTTAGGGTTTAGGGTTTAGGGTTTCAACCCAAGACAGGGTGCTCCAAATCCAGGTTTCGACCCCCAAGTTTTTGAGGGAGTTCACCACACACAGGTCTACAAGCTCCCACACCTGCCACGTTTTTTAAGGGTCGGGGCGGGGGCGGTCGCAGACGTTGCGGGCAAGCGGGACGTAGTAGTAGTAGTAGTAGTAGTAGTAGTAGTAGTAGTAGTAGCAGTAGTAGTAGTAGTAGTAGTAGGAGTAGTAGTAGTAGCAGTAGCAGTAGCAGTAGCAGTAGCAGTAGCAGTAGTAGTAGTAGTAGCAATGCAACGAAACCAGAAGCGCCTTCAGCAGCAAAACTAGTAGTAGTAGTAGTAGTAGTAGTAGTAGTAGTAGTAGTAGTAGTAGTAGTAGTAGTAGTACGTTGGTTACCAAAACGCGTGGGAGGTTCGATTCCACCCCGGTACCTCGGCAGGCTGACGTGTTAGACACCGGTGACATCCTTTTGGTTCGCTTTCCAGAAACCTTCCAAAATCTGTTCAAAACCCTTCCACGTGGCCCGTGCAAAAACAGGGGCAACTCTTCCCATCCCTTGCCCCGCCTTCAGCTCTCCTGCCTGCCGCAGCTGAGCCATCCGCATGGAGGGCTCCTGCGTGTCCCGGTTTGGGAGGATTTGCCTTTTTTTGCCCATGCTCCGGTGCAGCGGGCCCAAGTAACCAAACTGTGTTGAGTCCTCATCACCTCACTTCCGATGGAGTGGATTCGCCCAAAAGCTCGAACTTGTCGTTTGCTGCATTGGTCCAAACCCAAAAAGTTATCCGCCGACATTGCTCGGCGTGTCGGATACTTACTAGAGGATAGAGGATAACCCCCCCCCCTAACCCCCCCCCACCCGACGTCTATTACGTAGGTTTTTGGGGGGGAGGGGGGGGGGGTCCCCCACGTACCGCGCGGCAAGAATTTGATGACGTTCCACTAAACGTAGTCTTCGGGGAGCCGGTGTCGCAAAACAGGGGTCCCAGGCTCGATTCCCCCTGCCGGTTTTTTTGCTGGCTTGGGCTTCCTGCATCCTTTTGCCGAAAATCTGGAAAAACTCAATGTTTTTGGACGTCCTCTTTGCGAAAACGCTGGAAAACCGTGTTTTTTTGCGGGAAATACATACATACATGCATGAATGCATGCATGCATACATACATGAATGCATGCATGCATTCATGCATACATACATACATGCATACATGCATTACATACCTACCTACCTACCTACCTACCTACCTACATACATACATACATTACATACATACATACATACATACATACATACATACATACATACATACATACATACATACATACATACATACATACATACATACATACATACATACATACATACATACATACATACATACATACATACATACATACATACATACATACATACATACATACATACATACATACATACATACATACATTACATACATACATACATACATACATACATACATACATACATACATACATACATACATACATACATACATACATACATACATACATTACATACATTACATTACATACATACATACATACATACATACATACATACATACATACATACATACATACATACATTACATTACATTACATTACATTACATTAACATTACATACATACATACATACATACATACATACATACATACATACATACATACATACATACATACATACATACATACATACATACATACATACATACATACATACATACATACATACATACATACATACATTACATACATTACATACATACATTACATACATTACATACATACATACATACATACATACATACATACATACATACATACATACATACATACATACATACATACATACATACATACATACATACATACATACATACATACATACATACATACATACATACAATACATACATACATACATACATACATTACATACATACATACATACATACATACATACATACATACATACATACATACATACATACATACATTACATACATACATACATACATACATACATACATACATACATACATACATACATACATACATACATACATACATACATACATACATACATACATACATACATACATACACATACATACATACATACATACATACATACATACATACATACATACATACATACATACATACATACATACATACATACATACATACATACATACATACATACATACATACATACATACATACATACATACATACATACATACATACATACATACATACATACATACATACATACATACATACATACATACATACATTAACATACATACATACATACATACATACATACATACATACATACATACATACATTACATACATACATACATACATTACATACATACACACATACATTACCATACATACATACATACATACATACATACATACATACATACATACATACATACATACATACATACATACATACATACATACATACATTACATTAATTACATGACATACATACATACATACATACATACATACATACATACATACATACATACATACATACATACATACATACATACATACATACATACATACATACATACATACATACATACATACATACATACATACATACATACATACATTACATACATACATACATACATACATACATACATAGCATACATACATACATACATACATACATACATACATACATACATACATACATACATACATACATACATACATACATACATACATACATACATACATACATACATACATACATACATACATACATTACATACATACATACATACATACATACATACATACATACATACATACATACATACATACATACATACATACATACATACATACATACATACATACATACATACATACATACATACATACATACATACATACATACATACATACATACATACATACATACATACATACATACATACATACATACATACATACATACATACATACATACATACATACATACATACATACATACATACATACATTACATACATACATTACATTACATTACATTACATTACATTACATTACATTACATTACATACATTACATTACATTACATTACATTACATTACATTACATTACATTACATTACATTACATTACATTACATTACATTACATTACATTACATTACATACATACTTACTTACGTACTTACTTACTTACTTACTGACTTGCTTACATTACATACATACATACATACATACATACATACATGCATGCATACATACATACATACTTTTGTACATGCATGCATACATACGAGAGAGGGAGATTGGGGAGAGAGAGGCTTGGGGGGATGGGGAGGATGGGAGCAGAGGGAGGGAGAGAGGACGACAGAACATACAAGGGAGACAAGGAAGAGAGGAAGAAGGAGAAAAGGGAGAGGACAATGTCGGCGGACTGAGCCGGAGGCTCTAAAGTTTGAGTGCAGCAACTCAGGGAGTGAGACTTCAAGGGAAGGGCCCACACATGGGATTGGTGGGCCTGTGAGCCAGGTTGGGACTTCTGTGAAACCTCAAGAGGCACTTTCAAAGAGGAAGTGAACTTTGATCATATAGTTGAGCTCCCCGCTTTTTGGACCAAACCGCCCCACTAGCCCATGGAGAAAGCGCGAGGAGCAATGAAGCGAGGCCTCTTTGTCTGTAACTGGTCGTTGGGGGTTGAGGGTTATCCAATGTTGGATCCACCGCCATCAAAGACATCCATCCATGGGAAAAACCACGCCTGCTGAGTTTGAGCTTTTCCCTGTGTTGCAAACCCCTAGTGCCCCACCACGCACCCATCTGGTGCTTACGTCTGTCCACCAGCTTCTCGCAGACTCGCTCCTTGCTTGGGGCGAAGTCGTGCACCGCAAGGGCGACCGTCTGCTCAAGCATGAGCCCCATGGAAGCATTGACCTCCTTGCCGGCTGAGGACATCTGAGCATTGTTTTTTTAGAGGCTCAGGGCTTACACACTGCTGGGGAGGCTATGCGGGGGGCTTCGCGGGGCCAGAATTTGTGGAAGGGTTGGCTTCGCGAGCAAGACTGTGGCTTCGCGGAGTGGCTTCGCGGAGTGGCTTCGCCAGGCTTCGCGGATGTTTGTTCCACAAACATCTCTCACATTTGCGCCCCCATGTTGTTGAATCAAGTTGAGTCCATGCGAAAGGGTTCGATGAAAGGCGGCAAGAGAGGCATTGAGCTTCAGGACTAGGGGACATGGCTGGGCCTCAAAGGGGCGGAGCATGGAAGTTGGACCGCGGTGGCTTCGCGGAGGCTTCGCGGGGGCTTCGCGGGGGCTTCGCAGAGGCTTCGCGAAAACGTTCCATCGTTTCTAGCAAAACCGGGCCTGAAACGCACAGTGCTCTTCCGGTCGTCTTCCCGCAATCTTCCTGTAATCTTGTCGTAGCCTGCTGACTCTAAACATCAACCTTTGGAATACTACTGCCATGAAAGCGCACAACACACTTGCCATGAAAGCACGCAATACACACAAACCACGAAGTGGCTTCGCGAAGTGGCTTCGCCTGTGTCAATGTTACCGGGCTACGCGAAGTGGCTTCGCGGGGCTTCGCGGTACACAATGTATCGCACAAGTGCCTTCGCGGAGCTTTTGAGAGTTCCCCACGAAGCTAAAATCCATCATCTGAGAAAAAAACGCTGCTCATCTGAGCCTCCCATTGCTCGCAAAGTACTCAAGAGAGAGATGGCAGCTGCTGCCACCCCCTTGTCACTTCTTTTCAGCAAATAACACCAATGGAATGGCAAATTAAATCCTTTGTGTGTGTGTGCGTCCTTTTCTCAAACGGCTCATTCTGAAACAGGACCCAAAGACGTGTTGGTGTCAGGACGCGAAAAGAAACGCTTACCGTTTCATGGGTTTCCATGACGCCTCTTGCAGGGAAGATTCGCTCCGTACGTGTCGGAAGCTCAACTGTTTGTGAAAATATCCGGCCTGTTGGACAAACTACAAGATGGAATCGCGCAGCTTAAATTGGTTTGTCTTGGGCTTCCCTTTGCCCCTGCCAAAATGCCTTTGGAGTCGCCTGCACAATAAAACCTTAGCAAGCCTGCACAATAAAGCCTTCAAAGCAGCCATCCACCATCACTCATGAGTAATCCGGCCACCAAAACCGGGCCAAGCCTTGGTGTCATTCAACGTTTCCGGTGGCTGCTGAAGTGCTGCTTTTCATTCAAAGGAATACGTCAGGACCAAGTACTAAACTTATCAAGCGTCCAAGCAAGCAACCTCCAGTTTTTGCTCGTTTTACCCCGACTCGGCTATAAGTTCATCAGTGTGGAAAGGGACCACAGGATCGCACCCGCTCACATCTAGGCACTTGTTTACCTGCACAGCTACGCTGGAAAGCAAGACTGGTGATGAAACAAGAAAACTACTGAAACAATTCGGGCCCCCACTCCTAGCCACCACCGGGCAATTGTCTGAGCCTAGCCTGAAAACAGGGAGAAGGACCCACCATCATCCAGGCTGAAGCACCTTTACCGCATCACCAGCCGCCACAGGTTTCACTCCTCCGTTTCTGCGCTCAATAGCGCGACTTCAAGTAGCGGCCCAAGCTGTAGAGTGAGATGGCAGAAAAGTGGAAAAAAGGGGGGAGGGGCGACTTCAGACTAAACTGCTTCTACATCTGCGCGATTTGTCTAAACTGTTGGCCCTGCAGTCGACTCTGAAAGCTGAGACACACCGTCACATAGATAGATTCGGGAGGCTTTGACTGATGCCCCCTTACCCTTGAGACAGAATGCCGGGGATCGTTTGTCCTGCTGAACGCATGAGTTGCCCCGCCTCGCCGCAAAGCCACAAAGACTAACAATGGTAAGGATAAGTTTAGAGAACCGTTCCAGAAGCCCGACAATGACAAATAAGCTCAGGTGATATCCCCAACAGCATGCGGCGCTCTTTTCACCACCCCGCAGCCCTCGTGGAACCCTGGTGGAACCCTTGTGGAACCTCACCTCAGGGCCGCCCCGGACCACCCCGGAGCCTATCTGGGCTGAGACCCCAAAGCTTTCAGCTGTTGGGAAAAAAACTGAACCGACCAAAGGCTTGCTCTTTCTTTACCAACCACTTTGTAGTTTCATGCTTGGGAGGTCCATTCTCATTCCGACTCATTCCCATATTCACAAAGAACAAAGAAGCAAGACCGCGTCCAAACCGAAACCAACACAACTGAAAGGCGGAACAGACGCCAAAAGCTCCGAGGCTTCGCCCCGAGTTCCGAAGCAAACCGACCGGTCCTTGAGGCGGGCCATCTCGGAGCGGCCCAGAGGCCCGATGTTGGTGTGCGGCAAAAAGCCGAGCCTGGCGACTCGCGAAGGCGCCAAAGAACGGGCGACTCGCGAACCTCAAAGGGCCCAACGGGGGCTGGGAAAGCGGTCCTACGGAAGCTTGGGGGGTTTCTGAGGCTCCCAGTGTTCGTCGGAGAGCCTCAACCTCGCACAACGGCCTGTGTAGAATAGATCCGCCCTTGTTTAGGAAGGCTTTTCATTTGAGAAAGTGGGCAACAATGAGTATACCTATTGTGCACAATATCAGGATACATTTCGCAAGCTTGAAGCTTGAAGGGCCCTTGTAGTACAAAGACAAGGGTGCAGCCCCCACCCTTGCACCCGCCAAGCAGCTCCAGGGCGGTTGAGCACACCTTCTCCGCCATGGACACCCAAGCTGCCCGATTCCTCGCTGTCGAAACTTGAAAGCCTTGGACTTTGGACAAGAAAACGGCTTGAAGCCAATGGTGTTCTTGGGTGCTGATTTACACAGGTTGGACAACAAGGGGAAACCATCTTTGAACCCTAAATCACAGTTCAAGCTTGAGTCATTGCATGTATTGAATTAAAATTCATGGCTAAAGTGAACATTTCAATATCATAAAGCCTACACCACCCTTCAAGGTCAGCATACCCCGACCCATACAGTCCGGTCATCCTGTCCTTGCCCGCGGGTGGACCTCACCTGACATCACCAGGATCTCCTCTGGGAGGTTAGGGACCACCAATGCTGGAAATGCACAGAGCCTCCTTTCGGAAGACGACGTTTCTTTGTGCCAGGGGGCCCATTCAACAAGTTCCACCTAAGGAACAATCATGTGTTTTGTTCGCATCCGAAAGCAGCCCATATGCTTGAACCCATTTGGGGTCACCCAAATTCTATAGTGGCCGTCTAAGCTGATGTCTAGGATGATGTCCACTCACTTATACCCTTTTCTACCGTGGCTGTACAAAAGGGATGGTGTATCCCACTAAATCCCTGGAAATGCAGAAATGATTGGGGGCAGTGGATGCCATCTTGGAGTTGAGCATGTGGTGCATGTTGTCTCAACTTGGGAAATCCCACAAATGGCTGCCGTGCCATCACCTGTAAAGCCAGCAAAAGGGGGGTGGAAGGCTGCCTTTGGTTGAAACAAATAGTACTGTATACTGTATACTGTATACTGGATACTGACCTGCTGCTTTCTGTATAAAAGTTTGGCTGCCCACGGAAGAAGTAGCTACCCACATATATCACCCTAACGTTGCCATGCAAAGCCCATCTCGTGCCAGTTTTCTCGTGAACAGGGTTGTGGGCATTGCCATGCCAATGGAAGGCATTCCAACACTTATCCATCTCAAGGGGAAGTGGGCACCAAATCCTCATTCCCACGCTGCTCATGAATGAAGCCTAGGCACGTCATGCCAACGCTTCAACCCGTCCTCCACCCCGGTTCCCACAAGGCTCTCCAGCTTCCGCCGCGCCTGCTGCTCCGACATCCAATCCGCCCCTGGAAATGCCATCAGGTGGACTCCGATGGAGATGGCAAAAAACCAACCAAGAAGAAAAGAGATCAAACAGAGTACAATACACTGGTCCCACAATCACGAGCCCTTGCCTCAAGAAAAGCACAGCCGGTGTGGAAATGATCGTGTGAAGGGGATGTGATAAGTTAGATAGTTGTCTTTGATGGAAAAATGAAAGGTAACGTGGGAACCTGTGACCCAAAGAAAAAGCATCCCTCCGCACCTTCCCGGGTGACATCCTTCCGAAAGTTGCAGTAGCTGCACACGTTGAAGCATTCGTACCTTGGCATCACGCGAAACTAACTCCCAACCAAAAGCTTCACTTTGCCTGATAGCACTTGGCAGGCTCAGACGACATCAGATGAATGTTCAATCTCGGCTTGACCTTGGGGTTTAGGAAAAAGAAAAAAAAAGGAAAAAACTCCAAGAAAAGCATCGCAACAAACAGTCGCCTGAACCCTTCTTGGTGGTTTGGTTTGGTGGTTTGGACACTAGGAACTACCCCATTTGGTTTCAAAAGAAGCTGGCGTTCCAATCCCCAAAAACCACTAATCCAAACCACAGATTCAGGGGTGCCCAAAACACAATACGAACAAATACAAAACAAAGCAAAAACAACTTATAAAACGCAAACAGCTCGCTGGCCCTTCGGCCAAGACACGTGGGCACCAGCGTAAAAGACGGGGAATACGTCACCACCCGGTCCCCGATGCTCAGGTCGGCTGACTGGTCGCTGACGGTGGCTGCACGTGCCGTGCTGTAGCCTCTGGACGACCCGGCCATAGGCCTTGGCAAATGTCGGCGAGCCAAGGCCTGAAGCTCGTCTGATGTGTTCTGTTTGTTTGAATAATTCATACATTGTTGTGTCATGCATGCATGGGGAGTATGTTATTTCAGGAAAACACAAGAGAAAAACCACCCGGCACTAGCGACCTCCGCTCGAAGCCGGCTTCATCTGAGCGGCCCTTTTCCCTTGCGATTGCCTGAGCCTTTGAAGCGATAGTCCGGAGAGGCGACCAACTCCTCTGCACGACATGTGGAAGCACCTCAAATCCTTGCGTTGGCTTCCAAAACCATATCCCGTCTGAAATGAGTTTCATCTGATAGAAGTAAAATGTTGAAAACACTCCTGGCAGTCATCAACACCATTCAAGCATGGCTCAATCTATGCCCGTTTGACGCGGTTTGGCTGTGGCACGTACAGACCCTCACCTGCTCCACTTCAGACAGCAACCAATTGGCCTCCCACTCTGAGGTGTGCAAGGCATGTGCCAACTCATTTGGGCCTACTCTGAAGAGGTGTGCAACGCATGTGCTCCATCCTGGAAGGACCCGAAGCGCGCCACGTCCACCTGGTCCAACGCCCCTTTCGTCTCAGCCTCGATGCGGTCCCAGTCGGTCCCTCAGGGCCACGCATGAGCTCGGCACGGCAAAGGACACATCTGGGTGCTTTGGGGGGTACCCTTTTCAGGGTGACTTTAAAGGGAACCAACGGGAAAACCATCATTTCTAGGGGTCCCCCTTTCTTGAGACATACCCATCTGATCCCTGCCTTGTGCGCTGAGCTTCAAAGTTTCTTAAAATTGGAAACTGGATCACGTAAATCGTTTTTGTTCAGAGAGAACGATCCGTGAAAAGAGTGCGGAAGGCAGGCGCGGGCGTCCTCTGGGTCCTTTTTGCTTCTGCCTTCCAAAACGCAACCGAACAATAAAGAAGCAAGTTGAGAGCGTGTTCGAGTAGAAGACAAAAAGGAAGTTTCTGCCCGGGCAATCTAGCCGCTTCCGAGTGGTATAAGTTCAGTCTGGCCTGTTGCAGCCAAAACATGCAAGACCCAAACCACCAAACCCCCGCCCCGGCCAGCCCACCCCCAACCCGGCCAGCCCACCCCCAACCCGGCCCACGTCCCGGGCATCCCGGCCGGGGCAGGCGAAGCTCTTGAGCCGCTCGTACGAGGTGCTGCGCTGCGCGCACCCGCGGCCCAGCTCCCAGGCCAAACGCCGCAGGTCCTCGAGTCAATGCTTTTCATAGGGCGTGTTTTCGAGGTGTCTCTTTTTGGGGTGGCTTTTAGCCGTTTAAGGGGGACCAAAAGGAAAGCCACGATTTTTGCGTGCCCCTATCTTGACACATACCCATGTTAACCTTTTAACCACGGTTCAAGCAGTTGTGTGGCTGTTTCAACAGTTTGCGCCAACCACATGTGACACCTCAACCCTGGCTTGGTATCCGCTTTTCAATCCGAACTGCTCAAGCGTTGCCTCCCTGGTTTCCCTTTAAAACCAGGACCCAAACAGGTCTCGTTGCGCTCCTTGGGGGCTGCCAGCTGCCCGTGGCCTGCGCCCGCGGCGGTGGAGATGCTCTCGTTCCTCAAGGGCGGGGGGGGGGGGGGATGGTGCACACCCACGAGTGAGTCTGTTGTTTTTGGGAACCCCTTTTTTAGGAGTACCCCCTGGTTTGCTTTTTTGGGGCTTGCTTTAAAAGAAAACCAAATGGCAAACCCTGTTGATTGTTTTTGCAGGAAGATCAGAAGCAAGCCACCCATTTTATCTGGGGCCCTATTCTGACCCAAACCCCCATGGTTTGACACCCCTTGGTGTAAGCTTTAATTGGGAGATTTTTTGTGGACATCATTTGGTGCCGGGGGGAGGGGGGGTCTTGCAAGATGGTTGACTTGCAAGATTTGAGGCATCCGTATGATGGAAACATGGGTCCAACCCAAAATGGGTCTCAAGAGAGGCCCAGCCCGCTATGAAACACCTGTGCGTCCCGTCGCGCATGTCCGGCTAGCCGAGTGGGAAAGCGTTGGGCTCGACTGGTCGATCTCACTTCCTGATGGGGTGGCCCAAAAACGGAACATCTTTGGCAACTTCAAACGAGCCTGAAGGGGGAAGTGCACTTTTGATTTGGGTTGCAACCCCCTTGAAACCCCAAACCCGACATCAGCTAGGGCAGGTTGCCTTCAATGCAAGGGGTTCACCTTCTTTTCCTCTTCCGAGGAAAGAACAACTATTGTGAGGCACGTCTTCCAAGATCGGGGCTGTGCAGCTACACGGTCGACAACTTTGGTCAAATACCACCGCCGCTCACCTAATTCCCGTTTTCACCGGGGTGGGGGGAGGTACAAAAAAATGTATCTCCCTTTTCGTGGCAGAGCCACAAGCTGCTCCCTTGAGAATCTTGGGATGCTTTTCTGAAACTGGAGACCTCCCTTTATAGAGCCATCCGAAAAGGGATCTGCAAGTGAGTTCCAACATCGGAAATCATTGGAATATTGACAAATGAGGTTGTCGCTACGAGTACCCTAAGCATGATTGTCGCGGCTAAAGCACGACAAATTCTGCAGTCCCCTTTGCTGGGATGTGCTGGGTTCTTCTACGTCCATGTGGCTGCCAGGGCTCATGAGGGTGCCGCCCAGGTCATTGGCCCCAGCCGTGAGCATCAGCTGGGCCATCTTGAAGCCTTCCTTCACCCAGCTGACCTCGCGATGGGCACGAAGCGAAAGGAGACAAGCGCGGTGTGTGCTTCTTGAGGGTACACTTTTCAGGTCGGTTTCAAGGGAAGCCAAAAGGCGAATCAAGAATCAGGGCCGGACCTCGAGTCACGAATCACGAATTGCAAATCACGATCCGGTTGTTCGAGGCCACGAATCACGAGTCACGAGTCACGAATCGAGCGCGAGTAATCTCCAAAGGCGTCAGCTCCGGATCGGACTCAAGACATTTTGGGGGGTGCCATGTTTTGACTCTAGGGTAGGCTGAAAGTCAGGGGTGGTTGATTTTCTCAAGGGGAAACCTCTGAGTTTGGATGATTCTTTGGAGCACAGAGCACCATAGGATCTGCACCCCAACACTCCGCTCCAGGGTTGTCTGAACCCCTGGGCGTCATGGTCGATCAACTCCCACACTTTTTCTGAGACACGCGCGATGTGTCCTGGCCCATTGGTTGCTCCGCTGGGGGCTGGCCAACGGCACCCAGATCCAGCCTTCCGACCTTCCACCTAAACCGGCTCAAAACGGAGACACTTCTCAGAATAATGCGCCCTTTTTGAATTGAAGGGCACCGGGAAACAAACCCATTGTGGGCCAACTTGACTCGATGCCAGCGCTCGTTGCAACCCGCCTGGAGGTTTCGGATGCCACCCGGCAGCAAGGGGTTTAGCACCAGGCGCGCCACTGCGTGAGCTTTCAGCACCTCCACACCGGTGGGCCCCGGCCGCACCTGCGGAAGTTGCTCTCTTTGGGAGTTGTGAGTTGTGGGAGGGTGAGTGGCTTGTGTTGTTTGGTGCGCTTTTTGGTGGTGGTGTGTGGTGGTGGTTTGTGTTGAGGGGGGGTGGGGGTGATGAGCAAAGGCTCAAACACACCGGAAGAGACCGCAAGGAACGGACACCGAATCTAACCCAAACTGAGCAACCAATCCTTGAACGGCAACAAATATGCCTGAAGCTCAAAAGGCTTAGGCTGAAAGCAAAACTGAGCCAGCCCAGCCAAATCTGATTCTGCAGGATGAGCTGGGGTTAACCTCAAGCCAAGGTATCCCATGTGTTCTGCGAATACATTGCTTTGTGGCCTGTGCTGGCGTATCACAAAGGCCCTGAAGGCATCCTATCCACCTAAAATCAGCCAGTCAAGAAGTCACAGTAGGGCCTGCTTGCGTGCGCGTGATTCCTGAGGTTTATGAATATGTGACGCGGCTGTGCCCGTACCATGTAGAAAGTGTGGACACAACGTGCATGTTGCTGTCCTGCCCCTTTTCACTGTAGGGAGAGGCTGTGCATCTGCAAATGTGCAATGACAAGAACGTTATTTCTTGTGACTTTGCATGATAGTGTTACACCGATGCAGAGAAAACACATCAACATATATTCAAAGGAAAACAGAGCAGCAATAACTAACTGCAGTGCAGCCTCTGAAAGCGGTTGTTGCGTCATCAATGGCTGCCTGATTCATCCCAACATAACCAAACATGTTTCTCTTTCGGATGTTAATACTGTTGGTTTGCATCCCTCACCCATATGTACACAGTGACATTTCAGCGAGTTGTTGCATGGGCTGTTTGATGCTGATGTTGGCTGTTCCGCGGATGTTGTGTTCACTGCTGCGACTTGCCGGATCTACCTGCAGCTGCTTGTGGATCTTCGCTAGCTTCAATGAGGACCGTGGGAATTCATGTCCACCAACCACGTTGAGGTGGTTCCCTATTAACATTCATAGCAAAATGTGAGCCATCTCTGTATCTGCTTTAGTCTTCGCTGATGGGTATCTGGTCGCATCTGGTGCGGTTGTTCCGTAATCCCACTCCGTAATTCGCAGTGGACCACCACTATATCAAGGGAAAACACCACCATCTGGCAAGCAGATCGAATTTTGAACATCCGAGCAGAATGTAGGAAAGGCCAATGCAAAATGCAAAAGGATGCAAAAATTGATAAGAATTGTATGCTCGAATGTGTCTTGCTTTGTTTTTTGGGTGCTTGTGCCCAGCGAAACCCTGGCTTGGTCCCCAAACCCGCGAACCCGGGAAGCGCCTGCAGGGCACCGGCACGCTTCCACATGGGCGCCTCTGGTTGAAGGCACGCCAACCATTGTCCGTTTTGGAGTGTATTGCATTTGAAACCAGCCCTTCTGTTTGGAAGGGTGGAAACTACCAACTTCCATTTTCCAAATGAAACCGCCCAATTCAGAGAGAACACCGTTTTGGGACGAACTGGTACATTCTTCCCTTGTCACAGGCATGCTGGCTGTGTCGCTTCAACATGGGGTGGGCAGTGAGGGGATGGTCAAGATTGAACCTCCTCTTCGGAACCTTGCCAGCTTGTCGAAGGGACAAAAGAAGGCGAGAATGATCCAACAAGGCCTTTGTTTCCCACTTTTGAAGCCTCCTAGGGTTCAACAAAGGGATCCTGAAGCGAGAAAGGCCCAGCACCGTGTGTACAGACCAAAACAACCACGCTCTCGCTTTCCTGTGACCAGAATCTTCATGAGATTGAGCTGCTTCCATATGGGCTGGCCAGCTCGAAGTTAGCCGGATTTTGGCTGTTGGCCGGTTGCGTTTGCTTGCCAGCTGTGCTGCCAGTTTGCTGGTTGCTGATTGTGGCTGCTGCTTGCTGGGCTGCCCCATCCCGCTTCCGAAAAGCTCTGCATTTCCACTCCTAAGCCTACGTTTTGACCTTGATCCATTGTATCTTTTGGTTTCTGGTTGCCACCAAACAACACCACTTCCAAAAAGAACGGCTTGTTGTTCCGCTTCCATCCCGAAAATGACCCGCAAAAAAAGCGCGCCCATCTCGGAACCCCAACCCTTCGATCCACTCGGATGGACGGATCGGATTGACGGATTCGCCTCGGAGGCCACGAAGCCCAAGGGCACGAACTCCGTGAAGCCGACGACGTCTGACGCCTCCGCCTTCTTCTGGATCTCCTTCCGAAGCAAAGGTGGGGGAGGGACAAAGGCCTTCTTGTCGAACTCCTCACGGTTTCGAGAAAGCAACTCCTTGTGGAGCCGTGGCGTCTCTTTCAGCCAGCTGAGTGCTGATTGCGATGCGGTGGCCTGTCCTGTAAGTGACCTGGCTCACGCCACACCTGATGGAACACTGCGCGTGTTCCTCGTGCCTCTCGGATTCGATGCTCAGACACCGCGGAAACCAGAGAAACAACAAAGCCACTTCAGCAGACACTGTTCAGCCGTTCAGCCAACCAACCTTCGGACTGTCGCTCCCGCAGCAGCACCATGTGGTTGGCGAGTTGGCGCGGGGACTCGCAGAAGCCGAACATCCTTGGACACAGAGGGCAGCTGTTTGGGTTCAAACCCAAATAGGGATCCTAGGTGCCCTTTGAACAAACAAACCAAAACGGAAAATAGGCAAAAAGAAAAAGATGAGCCACAATCAGAACACTGTAAGCAAAAAGACAATCCAAAACCATGTAAGGTTTCAAAGGCGTAGAGATTTGTCAAAGGAAGTTTAGTAAGAAAACTTCCGTAATATTAAAAGTTAAATCACAAGATCCGGACGCACTCAGAGTACCTCTGTTCTGCGTGCGGGTTCGCCACGGGTTCGCCGCGGTCTCGCCACGGTCTCGCCACTGTTGCCCACTGTAATGCTCGCGCAGACGTTTTCGGAGGTCCATTTTGCATGGCAGGCGCAGCACTTTGGCAACCTAAGGTGCAGACTTCGTGGCAGGCGCAGCATTTCCCGTGCAAGGTCAAGTACAGATTTCGTGGCAGGCGCAGCATTTTCGCAAGGTCGAGTACAGATTTCGTGGCAGGCACTGCACTTTCACAAGGTCAGGTGATGGACAGATAGATAGATGGGTAGATAGATAGATAGAAAAAAGAAGAGAAGAGAGAAGAGAATACAGCAGAAGAGAAGCGAAGAGAGAAGAAAAGAAAGAAGAGAAAAGAAGAGAAGAAAAGAGACGAGAATAAAGAAGAGAAGAAAGAAGAGAAGCAAGAAGAGAAGAAAAGAAAGAAGAGAAGAAAGAAGAGAAGAGAGAATGGAAAAGAGAAGAGAAGAGAGAATAGAAAAGAGAAGAGAAGAGAAGAAAAAAGAAAGAAGAGGAGAAAAGAAAGAAGAGAAGAGAGAATTGAAGAGAAGAAAGAAGAGAACAAAGAAGAGAAGAAAGAAGAGAAGCGAGAAGAGGGAATAGAAAAGACAAGAGAGAAAAGAAGAGAGAAGAGAGGAGAGATGAGAAGAAAGAAGAGAAGAGAGAAATAAGAGAAGAGAAGAGAAGAGAGAATAGAAAAGAAAAGAAAAACAAACAAAAAAAAACAATAATACAGTAGAAGAGAAGCGAAGAGACAAGAGAAGAAAGAAGAGAAGAGAAGAGAAGAGAAAAAAAGAGACGAGAATAAATAAGAGAAGAAAGAAGAGAAGAAAGAAAAAAAGAGAAGAGAAGAGAAGAGAAGAGAGAATAGAAAAGAGAAGAAAAGAAAGACGAGAATACAGTAGAAGAGAAGCGAATCGAGAAGAGAAGAAAGAAGAGAAGAGAGGAGAAGAGAAGAAAAGAGACGAGAAAAAGGAAGAGAAGAAAGAAGAGAATCAAGACGAGAAGAGAAGAAAGAAGAGAAGAGAGAAGAGAAGAGAGAATAGAAAAGAGAAGAGAAGAGAGAATAGAAAAGAGAAGAAAGAAGAGAAGAGAGAAGAGAAGAAAGAAGAGAAGAGAGAAGAGAAGAGAGAATAGAAAAGAGAAGAGAAGAGAGAATAAGAAAGAAGAGGAGAAAAGAAAGAAGAGAAGAGAGAATTGAAGAGAGGAAAGAAGAGAAGAAAGAAGAGAAGAAAGAATAGAAGAGAGAAGAGAAGAGAGAAGAGGGAATAGAAAAGAGAAGAGAGAAGAGAAGAGAGAAGAGAGAAGAGAAGAGAGATGAGAAGAAAGAAGAGAAGAAAGAAGAAGAGAAGAAAGAAGAGAAGAGAGAATAGAAAAGAGAAGAGAAGAGAGAAGAAAGACGATAATACAGTAGAAGAGAAGCGAATCGAGAAGAGAAGAAGAGAACAGAAGAGAAGAGAAGAAAAGAGACGAGAATAAAGAAGAGAAAAAAGAAGAGAACAAAGAAGGGAAGAAAGAAGAGAAGAGAGAAGAGAAGAGAAGATAAAAGAGAAGAGAAGAGAGGAGAGAGGAGAAGAAAAGAAAGAAGAGAAGAAAGAAGAGAAGAGAGAAAGAAGAGAAGAGAAAAGAGAAGAGATGAGAAGAGAGAAGAAAGACGATAATACAGTAGAAGAGAAGCGAATCGAGAAGAGAAGAAGAGAACAGAAGAGAAGACAAGAAAGGAGACGAGAATAAAGAAGAGAAAAAAGAAGAGAACAAAGAAGGGAAGAAAGAAGAGAAGAGAGAAGAGAAGAGAAGATAAAAGAGAAGAGAAGAGAGGAGAGAGGAGAAGAAAAGAAAGAAGAGAAGAGAGAAGAGAGAAGAGAGAAGAGAAGAGAGAGAAGAGAAGAAAGAAGAGAAGAAAGAAGAGAAGAAAGAAGAGAAGAAAGAAGAGAAGAAAGAAGAGAAGAAAGAAGAGAA
Organism: Effrenium voratum; assembly: GCA_963377175.1. Taxonomy (NCBI): domain Eukaryota; class Dinophyceae; order Suessiales; family Symbiodiniaceae; genus Effrenium; species Effrenium voratum. The sequence goes on from CAUJNA010000291.1 coordinate 1,276,117, forward strand.
GAAATAAGAGAAGAGAGAAGCCAGAGGAGAAGCTACGAAATAGATGCTGTCTTAAGCGACATAGCAAAAAGGAGGGCCTTGTCTTGACTCCCCCTGTTTTGGTCCCCCCCTGTTAGTTTGGGGTTGTTTGGGGTTGTCGCTCGAATGGGAAGGAGATGTCTTTTGCCAAAGATAGACTCTTACTGTAGGGCGGTCCCTGTTTTAACTCCCCCTGTTTTGACTCCCTCTGTTAGTTTGGGGTTGGTTTCTGAAAGTCGCATTGTCTTTTGAGCACAGCGTGTTGAGGCCAAAGACACACTCTTACGGCAGGGCGATACCTTTTTTTGACTTTGCTCTGGGAACTTTGCTCTGGGAGTGAGCCAGAACACTTTGAGACCCCTCCCCCCAAATTGAACAGGACACATTTCGGGAAGAGGAGAAAGAAAAAGAAAGAGAGAAAGAAACCAAAAGAAAGAAAATCAATAAAGCAAGAAAGGAAGAAAAGAAAGAAAGAACGAAATAAAACCAAATAAAGATAGAGAGGAAGAAAGAGAGAAAGAAAGAAGGAAAGGAAAGAAAGAAGAAAAAAGAAGAGGAAAAAAAAAGAGAAAGAGAGAAAGAAAGAGCGAAACCAAAATAAAACAAGCCAAGCTCTTCCTACAGGCACTTTTCTCGCTTTAGAAACTTCCGCCCACCGGCTCTGCCGGCTCTACTGGTACTTGTTCATGGTTGAACTGTCCCTTGCCAAGCCTTCACTTAGTCGGGTTGCTATTGCGGTTCCGATTGGTTTCAACAATCCCAGGAAGGATCTGCTACCACCCTTCACTTGTCTTAGCCCCGGACAAAATTACTTCTTTGCCCAACAAAAACATTGGAAAATTGGGTTGCCCCCTAGTTTTTGTGAAAATGTTGGATTGCTCGTCACCACTTTACACATCACCCTACCCAAGGGAAAAATTGTGTTGATATGGCCCAGTAAGGGTGCCCGTTTTGCCAGTCGGCTTAAAATAAATTTGGAGACAAACAAATGTTTGACCCAAGGGACTCTTTCAAGGACTTTAAGCGGTTCTTCTCTTTCCATGCGTCATGGTGGACGTGGTCGGCAGCCCCAGGCGGTGCGCCGTGCTCACCACGGCCACCCATTCCTGAAAGGAGCAACCCAGTCTGGCGATCTGCAAATCCAAACAGACAATATGGGTCTGGGTAAAATTTGCCGCAAGGTGGTGGTTGTCCTTTTGGTTCCGATTAAACTGTCAAAAAGAATCCCCTTAAAAATGCCCATATCGGAAAGGAGCGACGTGTTCCCATCCATCGGCCAGCGAAGGAAACCAAACATTGGACGAGTAGTTTGTATCTTGTGAGTCTGACCAACACCTCTCACCTCTCCAACCAAAACCACCCCGTCGCCTCCACGGACAGCCGGCCCTTGGCCACCTGTCATGGTGGTTTTGGTGGGAAACCTCACAAGGAAACCCAGGAAATGGCCCGATTGGGGCCCCTTCATGGCAAACCCGGAAAAACAGCTCTCTAACTCCATGATCGGCCCTTCCACGTCTGAACATGGGGATTTACATCCAACGGTGAATCGCCCCTGAAAGATCCCGAAAGCCCAGGTGAGAATCACCTTGCAATTCTTTGTCTCAAACCCTAAGGCTACATCAGCTCAAGCCCAAGGTAGCAAACGGGTCTTACCAAACCGCTCGCCCGCCTGGGCCCGCAGCTTGTCGTCCAAAATCTCAGCGCTGGTCCCCGGCAGCGAGTCCACCCCGGCGGCTTTCAGCCGCGCCAAGTAGTCCTCACGACGCATGCGTCGGGCTTGCCACGAACTCGACCGCTCGGAGAAGACAACAAATAACGAAACGGTGGTGGTGCAGGTGTGGAACAATTGTGATGGTTGCAGGGGGCCGGCAGATAGGTGAGAGGTGCCATAATTTGTTGGTAGGTTGCGGTTGCTTGGTTTCGTTGGCCTAGACTGAAATCGGGGCGCTTTGTTGTTTCCAGCTTTTCTTGTCAATACCCAAAAGTGCTCCTTTCCAAAAGTGCTCCTTTGGAAGGGACCGGCTGTGCCAAGCTCCGGATTGTGAGTTGGCACCCGTGTGCGTTTGCGGGCAGCGTTGCAAAACAAACAGCACGTACCGGACCCGCCGGACCCAAGCATCCCAAATTGGTCCAACGACCAATGAATGCTAGAAAGGCTGGGCACTTGGCAAAGCGAAACCAAAGGAAACCAACCCTGAAAATCAAGGCCGCGCTCGCTCGCGCTCGCGGCTCGTCCTCCAGGGGCACGTTGTTGCGCCTGGCTCCCCACAGCACCTCCTCCGGGCTGAAGGCGTGCAGGTGCAGCTCCGGGTGTTCTGCCTAGCCGGGAGCGGGGCTAGAATTTGAAGAGGAGACCCTTCGGGTAGGTTGGGATTCATGGATTCATGCTCACCACTTTGTAGGTTCCCCATAGAAATTAATGGACCCCAAGGAAGTAGCCTTCATCGTTTGTTGCGCTCGATTTACCCCCAGAGCTCCTCGCGATTTGCCCAAACGCAATGCAAAGAGGTTGATTCAGTTCTGGGAAATCACAACAACCTGAGACTTGCGTGGCAAAAAACTCCAATTGCGTCATTCGCTGCTCGAACCAAATAAACACATAAGCGTAGCACATCCCCAGGACCCAAGCAGACCCTTTTCCCCTCTCGACTAATGAAATCTGAAGGAATGGTTGTGAACCAAGAGTTCAGCCAAGCGAATGCGCACTTGCTCAGCATGCGCAGGCAACTGCAGACGCATGCGGGCATATTGCCAGCTGCTCCGACAACCAAAGCAGAACGCCTTGCTCAATCGTTGGTGCAAGGAGGACACTGCCTGAACCCTCACCCACAACCGCTTGTCTCTAACGCACATGGAAGACAAATCAACCCAATTGACTCCATCAAAAAGCAGAAATGGCCCCCTACTTCTTATCGTGATTTTGGCTAAAGCACTACAATAGTGTGAGCCTTCATTAGCGGCACACGGTTCCCCAGGCACAACACAAACCATACTACTTCGGCGCTTTGAAAGGCAGTTATAGCTTTCTCCCTGACATGATAGAAAGAGACCCCCCTTTACCACAGGATCTCGTTAAACGTCACCACTCGAACCCGCCTTCCGGCTTGCGCCAACCGCAGGGCGGGAAAAAAAAAACACAGACCGCGGCACGCCCGCCTTGATGGCGCGAGCGATGTCCTCGTACAAGGCGGGGGCCATGTTGGGCGCAAGCCCCGCCTGGACGCAGATCTCAGTGGCCCCCAGCTCCTTGGCCTCCTGAGCAAATTCCGCGGGTTGAGCTTGTGGCAACGTACGTCTGAACGTGTCCTCTTCACTGCCCAACCGGGAAGCCTGAAGTTTGCAAAATGTCGCATCATCTTCGTTTTTGCTGCGAGCTTTCCTAAAAGGTGGCTGGATGGAGTTCTGGTTGCAGTTGAAGTCAAAGTTACACCCGTCAGCCCATTTGATCACCAAACGTACCCGGAATTACCAAGCACGATGAAGCAATCTCAAGACAACTCGAAAATACCCCAAACTTGGCGAAACAAAGCCCCAAAAGTCAAAACAGCCCCCCAAAACTCACCCAAGCCAATCCTGACAAACCCGAAACCAAAACAAAACTAACCCAAGCCCCAGCTGAAGAAGACTACACCCTATCAAACAACAGCCCTACAAGAAACTGATCCCCACTTCAACCAGCCCCAAGCCTGACACAGCCAAAGCCTGCCACTACAAACCCCAACCAGCCTAAGTCCAGCTGCGCTGTGTGTCTTCGAGCTCAAAGATCGAGGGCGGCCCTGCCCGTTAAGTACAACGCTGACATGTTGTGTTGCACCCCAAGCTCCTCCCCTTACACGCACGCCAGCTCAAACATCTGGACCCCAAAACATCCCCGACATCGCCGGTCTTGCGACGGGCTTCTGATGCCACGTTGCCCAACCTTCAAATAGCACTGTAAATACTGCGCAAACCGCCAGCGACCGTTGCCAGTACCGCCAACATCCTCTGCATCTTCGCCAACTTCATCATCATCCCAGCATTCCTGCATATCTGGGCTTTCCAGCATCCCTCCATCCCTTTGCCCTGCATCGCGCCAACCCTCAAAAATTGGAGACATGCTTGCGATCAAGTGAGCGGGCTTTCTGCGAAAGCGGGGCCGGCGCCACTATGCGGAAATCATCCCAAATACCATGCTTTTTGGTCACTGTTCACGGGTTTTTGCGGGGCTTATATAGTCGGTGCCGGGGATGCAGTCTTAGTCTGGCTGGCTTCGAGCGCGCCACGTGCGGCGCGGCGCACCTCCACGCGCGCGCGCATGCAGGCACGTGTACAGGCAATCAGGCAACACGCACGCTAGGGTGGGCGGGCAGGTTTTGGGAATGGGTGGGGATGGGGGGGTGGGTGTGGGTGGGAATGGGTAAGGGACGTTGCTTTATCAACGGGAGACCTTTCAAAGCAGACCCTTCAAAGGAAGAGATCGTTCAATCCCCATGGCAGTTAGGTGCCTCCAGCATCCAGACCTACCCCCTATCACGCAAATGGAATTCAACATCATCCACACTAATTCGTGCCATGCGAAAGGAAGGCTTAGAATTGAACATCATCCAGACCCTCCTCAAGCCATGCACAAGGGAGGTTTGGAATCCAGACCTGCCAATGCGATGCGATGCAGTGGGAATTATCGCTGCTCCGAAGGCTCCCACAGCACGCAAGCCTCGGACCCTCCAGCTGCGTAGCGCTTGATTGAAATCTCGCTTTGGTGCATCAAAAAGTGCGCTGAGACGTCTGGGTGCGCTTTCTTTCCCTGGTTCAGCAAAGCCTCCTTTACAGAGTACTCAGCCGCAGACCGCACATCCTTGACGCTTGTCCCAGCAACCTTCTCCGCAGCACGGCGGAACACGTTCTTGTTACAGAAATCAAAGTATGCCAGCCCTCGCTTCCCGGTTGAAGTACTCCGCCTTGTACTCACGGAACAACTTGGAAAGGGGAAACACTGCAAACTTTCCGTGCCACAAAGAACTGCCCCAACATCGCACTTTGCCAGTTCAACAAGTCAAGGGCCTGCCTAACACATCATTTTATGTCCAAGGACAAGGTAACACAAGGCTTCCAGGCTATTTGCTGCTTCACTGCCCAGCTGTCTCGTGGCATGGGCGCGCTTCAGGGGAAGCCAAGATGTTGGAAGCGCCCTCCCAGAAACCCCCCTTTGAATTTGACCCGAAATCTGATCTTGCTGGATGATGCTGATCTTGCTGGATGATACTGATCTTGCTGGATGATGCTGATCTTGCTGGATGATGCGAAAGTTACTGATTTTGCTGGCTGACACCAAACCCCAATCGACACGAATCAAAACGCAAAGCTTTCTCTGCAACTGGGCAGACCGAAGCCTGCCCCTTGGCGGTTTCTGGGCAGACCGAAGCCTGCCCTCGGGCAGACCAAGGCACACCTCTCAAACCCCAAGCTCGTCTTCCAAACGCCTATTGAAGGTGGCCTGTCCATGGGCTTCAATACCGCCCTCGCAAAGCTTTCAGGCCACCTTGGTCTAGCCACCTCAAGCCCCAACATGTCTTCCAGAAGCCAATCAAGCAAACGGTAGCTGCAACAGGGAAGGGCATGCGTTTCAACAGCGGCATGCTGCCAGGCCACCTCCTGCATTATTGTCACAAAGGGTCAATAGGCACACCTTTCAAGCCCCAAACGCTTCCAATGCCAATAGAAGGTGGCCTGGCCATCTAGAAACCCAAACACGTCTTCCAAACCTAGCATGCGTTTCAAAACCGGGAAGCAAAACCTTCCAGGCTCCAAACACCAAGAGAAGGTGCTGAGATTCAACACCGGCGAGCAAAGATTCCAGGCACCTCCTAAGCCTCTCAAGCCCCAAGCGCGCGAACACAAATGGAAGGTGGCCTGGGCATGCGTTTCAACACTGGCAAGCAAAGCTGCCAGGCCACCTCGTGTCACAAGCGGTCAATAAGCACGCCTCTCAAACCCCAACTTCCAGACCAGTCAAAATCTGGCCGAAGGCAGAGGCCTCAACAAGGTACGCACAAGCTGACCGAGCCACGCCCTGGCCGAAAAGGCTCTTCGAACCTCTGCTGCGCAAGCCGGCTGAACAACAGCTCAACCAGCCAAAATGGCCACAAGCATGCCAAGCACATCTTCCACGCTTCACCGGATGGAGCCAACCAAGCAACTGCAGGTGGCCTGGCCAAAGGGCCAAGCCAACTGCGCCCCAGGCCTTGGCAACACGTGAAGTGGCTCACAGACTTTGCGCGCACCTCAAGCCGCAATTACGCTGTCAAGCCACTTGCAAGGCATTGTGAGGAAAGACCAGCTTTTGCAAAGGCGCAAGCGCACAAACAGGCGCGATTTGTGTGCTACAGGCAAGCTGAAACGGCGAAAATACAGGAAAGACAAGTTGCAACATAAGGGCAATTTACCGCCGCTGGCTCGGTCATTTCGCACCTGGAGCTGTGGCTTGCAAGAAAGACGCACCCGCATCACTTCACAAAGTCGCGCCAGGTTTCCAGACTGGGGGCCTCAAAAGTCATTTGGGCCGGTCTTCACAAAGCGTTTCTGAATCCGGGACTCAAGCCAAAGCGCCCGAGCTGCTAAAGCAGGTCTTGGCGCTTGCGGGATCTCTCGGCACACCCTTTCGTAGAAGCCTTGCAGTCTTGCGCCAGAATCACAAACAAGGACATTGCACACACGAGCAGCCACACCAGGGCAACCAAGAAGTCGCACTTCTGGTCGCCTTCTTTTTTGCATAGGCGCATCTTCCTCTGCTGTGACCGGGTCGGACACATCATCTCCTGCGCCAAAGTCTTGGTTCTCCACCTCCAAGTCATCTTCAGGGATTTCGGAGACTGGCACCTCGTCCTCGCACGGCAGCATCTGCCTCTCCGATTCTGGCCTCAGAGGGCAGCTGCGAGAGAGGCGGCGGAGACGGGACTGCTCTCTGCCTGCTGCGCGGTGCTTCAAGATCTCCACAGTGAAGGGGATGTCTATCGCGGACAAAGTCTCTGCATGGATCGTTAAGAGAAATCCTGGCCTCCTCTTCTTTGTTTGGCAGCCGCCGGGTGTAAGCTGCGACCCACCCACCAACAAACCCACCCCTCGCACCCAGCGCAACCAACACACCCACCCACCCACCAACCAACCAACCAACCAACCCAGCCACCCACCCACCCACCCACCAACCAACCAACCCACCCACCCACCCACCCAACCAACCAACCAACCAACCAACCAACCAACCAACCAACCAACCAACCAGGCTTGCCAGGGTCCGATGCAGGGCTGGGCTAAAAAGGAGCCCTTCCCAAAAATATCCAACACAACAAAACCAAAGCCCACCCAGAAAAGACCCTAACCCACCCTCACCCCTCCACACCTCCTTCTTCCCGCCGCGAGCCCCTCCTGCACGCGGCGCAGCACCTCTTCCAGCGGCAGAAAGTACCCCTCCTGCAGGCAGCTTTGGCTTCCTATGAAACTGGCCTCTCTAGCCACCAAGACGTTGCACACCCATGGTAATACAACTGCGACTTTCAACTCGCGAAAAGATATCTGCACCCACCCCCTTCGGCATTCACCCCATGCTGTCAGCGCACTGCTGGGAAATGTTGGATCCTGCTGGCTTGGTGTGTCGGTGGGCAACGGAATGATCGGATGTATTTCAGACTGGTCCTGTTCAAACTAAACTGCTCTAGCTGTTTTCCCAAGCAATGTTCAAGCAACACAATGTACACATGGACACATCCAGCACCTTCTACAAGCCCGTCCAAGCCTGAAGCACAAGCTCGACCGGACAACTTCAAACAGTCTATGATCCTCTTTGCCAACATGGCTATGCTTGCAGAGACCAAAGCACCATGCAGAAACAGAATCGCCAGTGACAAAAGATAATCCTGGGTGGCGTTCGTCAAAAGTTGCTGGGATTCGTCCCAATTTGATACCATTTAGTGTTCCCTTTGGGCCTCGCTGTTGGCCCCAAAGTCAAATCCCAGGCAAGCAACACGAACTAGCCAGGGTCCAACTTTTTGTTTTCGGTAGTCAAACCACCCACCACCAACCCAAATGTGCATAGACCCCAAAGAGCATGGAAGATTACAACAGCACCATGACCAGCAGCTGACTACATCCAAACAAGCCAGCACCCCCAAAACAGAACCTTCCAGCAACCACCATAGCACCTTCCTGCCCCTCTTTGGAAGCCAGAACCCCTCACAGCTTTCAGCTATCTGGGAGTGACCAAACTGACCAAATGATGAAAGTGACCCAACTGGCCATCCGAGCACCAATCAAAACCCCGCAGCAAGTACAACCACAACCAGCAAACTGCAGGCCCCAACCAACTCAATCGACCAACAAGAACCGTCTGTTGTTACGGCCCAACCAGCCCAGCTCAGGTTCCACAACCACCATACCACAACAAAAGATACAAAGGGTATGTGCTCCATTTCCCTTCGGGGGTCTGTGGTTCGAGGTGAAAACCCACTCGTAGCCCCCGAACCTCCCGGCCCTCCTGATCCCTGCCCGTGCGGCTGAAGGCGCAGAACCCGCAGCGTTTCACGCAAACCTGCAGGGTGCAATTCGTCAAATTGCTCCAGCGGTTCGGGCACAAATAACGGAAAAAAAAAATGCAAGCCAAAATGGGGGGGGGGGGGGGGGAGAAGGGGAGAAAATGAACAACCGATGATCACAACGTGTATTCATTTCTTTGGCAGCTCCGTCGAGGTCATGGGGAACAAGCCTGATTCAGCCCATAACCCAATAGCCCTCATAGAGAAAACTCCATTTGGGGACCCCATGTTGATTTGTGGGGGAATTCGCCCCTTTCCTCCCATCCCCCTGCCATCATTGACACATCGGGTCCTCTCTCCTCACTCCAAGGCCATCAGCACATGGCACTGGCAAATGTGTCGAACCCGTTCTCACCCAACCTCACCTCTTCACAAAACAAGCCTAGGTGGTGCCCCCAACAGAACCTCCTTTCCAGAACCTTTCCGGCTCCATACCGCTCAGCCTGGGCTACTCACTCGGAAATGAACAACCCACTACCAGCCAGTCCCAACGTTACCATTTGGGTGCCTCTCAAAAGGGACCCTTCAGGCGGTTGGCCTCCTTTTGAAAATGATGGTCCCCTTTAAGCCATCCAAAAAAATGGCACCCCTAATTCGGACACCCGTTTATTCTGCTCAAAGCCGCATTGGTGAAGTTGATGTTCCGGTTCACCACATAGGTCACCTCTTCCCCAACTGCCTCCTTGCGCAGCGCGTCTGCGGCCTCTGCTGGCTCTTCAATGCAGGCCCCTCTCCCAAGTTACCTAATCTGCAATCCGTAGCCGGACACAACGTCTGGCTGAAGATCTTGTAAATGGATATTGAATCAGTCAAATAATGCAACGGTCTTGCAAGGAAACAACCATTTGGACGAACTCCAGCCTGTTGCAGCGCCCCCAACTCCGACCCGGCGGCCCGAAAGAGGACCTCCGCGTCATCGGCCGACAGCTCCTGAAGAGGTGCCCGCGCGGCGGATGAGCGAGTGGAGCTCGGGGCGTGCGTTTTTGAGGTTAGGACAACCAATGGGAAAACCGAAGTCTATCTTTGGGAGCGTACCCCGGTTTTGACACACACCCAAAAACTGTTGCAGCTTGGGGTGCTCAAAATGTTGCGTAGTCTTTGTTTGGGGGGTGGGGGGCATGAAAACCCACCAGAAAAGGTGACTTTGAGGATGTCACTGTTGGACACAAATTGTCAACCTCCCGATCTCCTGTAGCAAAGCCAGGGATAAGGACCAGGATGCTTTCTGGCTCTGTCAGCTTGAACTCCCCAGCATTGTTCGGGGTTACCATAGCCCCAACATAACATCCAGGGAACCCTTTCAAACGAAAAACACAAAATGCCCTACAGGTCTGGGAGGCTCACTTCGGCCTGCCGGCTGTGAGCTTTCTCCAGCACCTGCCCCACCGTCGCCCCACTGCGCTGCACAACGCTGTTGGCGCGGCTCAGTGCGCGGCCAGCGCAGCCCAGCGCGCAGCCGACGTGGGCCAGCGCGCCGCTGGCGCGCCCCAGCGCAGTGGGACGAAACCACATGTGTGGCAGGGATTTGTGGTACATGTTGCTAGTTGTTGTTGTTTTCCCCCTTGTTTGTTTTGTTTTTCTTCGGTTTCCCTTCGGGCTCCCTTTCAATAAGCGGAAAAAATCGGGAGCAGCGGTTGATGGCTAGGATTTGGGATTGGTGATTGTAAGTGATGATTGCCTCTTCAACTGCAAAACGCCAATGCAGATTTAGCTGAATAGAGCACCGTTCTCAAAAATGTGTGAGGCAGAATTCAAGTGAAGTTTCTGCGCGCGGATACTCCATTGTCTAGACTTCCAGGCTTTATCCTCTTCAAACATTTGTCTTCTCAATGTGGCCAACTGCTCTGCCATCTGCAAACATTTGATACGTTGGCGCCCGGAGATTTGCCTGTGGCCAATTGTTCAGCAGGGCGCTGTCAGCCGGGATTGACGACCCTCAGACACATCGCCTTCGAGGCAAGCGTCTTCGGCTACGCATGCATGCTCCAGCTGCAGTTCCAGCGCTCCACCAAACTGTTTGTCTCAGAAACGGGCACCTGTGATATATATTTATATATTTATATACACTAAATTAATCGACCTGCGTGATACAAAGGCTGTTGTACAGAAACAGTTCGTTGTGGCCACGCAAGATTGTTAGATGCTGACCACTCATGGCAAGAGCCATAATCAATATGCGGCATGGAGCGGTCCGGTGGATATCGGCCATTTGCCAGGCACCAGTTGTTGTGCCAGTTGGATGACAAGTAGCCTCCAACCCAAATGCGCCCCATTCTTCTGTCACCCCTTGAGTGGTAGAAAATGTGAAACAGCCTCAGCCGACCACCAGAAAGTCTCAATAATGACCCCAGCAACCCAGAAACATTAAAAATGGTGACCCCAACCACACTTGTTTTGGAGAAGGAGCCAGATCCAACTCAGTGCGCGAG
>CAUJNA010000291.1:1294627-1393553 GCA_963377175.1 Effrenium voratum
TACCAACCACTCAAAACCTCGATGTAACACAAAGCCAGGTATGTTTCAGAATATTGGGAGGGCTTCGCTTGTTCCCCTGCCTGAGAAACTTCGGGCACTCACTGTGCCTTGAAGAAGAAGAATTGTTCTTCGAATCACTCACTTCAGGGCCGTTCTAAGCCCCCGTGCTAGGCAAAACGCGGTGAGAACCACGATCTACAACACAAATTACAAAAACGGTCATCGATAAAAACCCTGTAATTGGAAGTTGTGTATTGACAAATGGGATGAAACACGCACCCCATGCCAACGAACAGTTTGAAACGGCAGACGTGCGTGAAAGCCATACCTGACAAAGCCTGCGAAACTCTCTGAAGAGACAAAGCAACACCCAGTGACACGCTGCAAGGTTGGGGGAGCAAACCATGGGGTAGAGCAGGGTTCCACATCTTCCGCAATGATGCCAGAATCTTCCCCGGTCCGTGCTTACATGTCCGTCTCAGTCCGTCTGACGACACTAGCACGCCCCAGGCATCGATGCACGAACGCGCTCATCGGCATGGCTGCCAAGCGGTTTGGCGGCTGCCGAACTATCGTGTAGCCAAATGCGATGAGCAATTTGGTCACCAAGCCCTTTGTACCTTCTGAGTTGTTTGGACGGTCTTCTCTCAACACGTCCATAAACAAATCACCCCTTCGCATGCTGCGAAGGACGAGGCCAACACGGTTGGTTCAATGGAAAGGCGGAACGGACAAGCAAAAGTCATCGCAAGCCCACCGCTTCAGCACAAGGGTTGGTTGTGTTGCGCCGCTTCCAATCATTCGCAGTTGTTGCGACTGGACTGGGAACAGGTGACATAAGACGCCAGGGCAGTGCAGCCCCAAAAGCATACCTCTGCGGAAAACTATCCTTCCAAACTGGAAGACCAAAGGTGGGAGCACCAGAATAGACCTCAAACAAATCAGTAAAACTGGATCTGGTGCTGCGCGGGCTCTTCTGCTCACGTCCCTTCAAATTCCACACTAACCCCCACAGCACTTTCAGCCATGACCACGGGTCGTACTTTTCTATCAATGGAGGTCGTACCCCAAACCACTCAAAGGGCACCAAACCCCCGTTTCCAGGGCCCCCTTTGGAGTGGAAGGGAAGCCGAAATAGAACTACAAAAGCAACCAAGAAGTCAGCCAACCAACGCCAAGGCCACCCCTCCCACCCCATCCTCTGCACGTACGGAACCACGGACCAACGCGTAGAGCAGCGGCAGGGACCTTCCGCACGAATCACTGGCATCAACGCCACGGGAGGAAACCTGAGGCCCCCCACCCGGAAAGGTTTGGAAGTTCGGAAAGACCTGAAAAGGGGTTTCTTAGAAGGGCTCGGAAACTCTTCAGGACTAGAAATCTATTCCTTCTGAAAACTGAAAGAGTTTGCCCTGTGGCCAAACGATCCTTTGCATCTGCACAAGATACGCACTAGAAATTGCAAGCCTGACACGAGGAACACCCAAGTAAAGGACCACCGACGCTTCTTGCAGCGGCCCGCCCAGCGCTGCATCCGAAACGGACCGTCATGTCGATTGTGATGTTCACAATTCTCACAAAAGTGTTGTGCTTTTGGAGTGAGTTGAGTGACATTGCAGAATTGCCGCATTTCGATCCGCAGGCACATTTCGCCTCGCACAGCCAGACGGAGTTACCTACACTGGACAGTGAGAGTTTGACACCAAGTGTCAGGACGTGGCTGATCTCAGGCATGATGAACACAACATGGTCATACCCAGAAAGGGCATACAGAGCGCAGTTGGGGGCTTCAGTCAGGCGCGCGCGCATGAGCTTGAGATGCGAACAGGTGACAACGGCATGGAAACTCTCAAACTTTGCGATTGCGCCATGACTCTGCAGATAGCTGGTGACTCTGCCGGCAACTGGTCGCAGAATGCTGCTCATTCTGCGAAGACATGTTGTGTTTGGGATATGCAGACACTGGCTCCGCAATAAGAGGAGCAATGGCACCACCTGCATCATAGGCCTTTGCATGTGCGTGACTCAGATGATCCTGCGCGTGGTGAGCTGGTTGTCCGCCGAAGAAAAAAAAGTGTACTTCTGAGCGCCTTGGAATAGTGGCCACAACTGCGCAGTCAGGATAACACCAGCGCCGATCAAATGAGCACCGCGGTTTTCTTGCTATAAGCAAGCAATGGTTCACTGCAGTCAAAATGAAGGGCAAACTCGATATGGACTTGCATAATCAGGAAGGCCCCAGCCTCCAAGACAGCTCAGCCGATCGAATGGGGCCAGCAAGGCCCCTGAACAGTCGGTTGGGTCAGGCGGCGAAGAGTCCATTCCAGGGCGTCAACGATTTTGATTGCGCAGTTGTTCCGGAAGTGAGACCACGTCAATGTCGTGGCTCATTCGTGACGGACCACGCCAAAACTGAACCTGCTAAAGGCGCGCAGTCGAGATGTCGTGGCACTTCGGGCAATGAACACTCTACAAAACAGGCACCTCTAGTGGGAGTACCCCCCATTGCGTTGGAGCAGCAGTGAGCTTCCAAAGTCGAGGTTGTAGCAGCGCATCTGCTGCCCACTGGACCATGGCGGCACGGAGGCCACAAAAATGAACGTATTGCCAGTTGCAGGAGGACCAACCACCCGAAGGGCGTCCATGAGAATGCCTAGTAGCAGGCCACGCGTTGTCCTTGAGCAAGGTGATATCCACAACCATCGCAGCACCATGAGAGAGCGAGCCCCGGACAACCGAGGCACAGCGGAGCAAGAAAGCAGAAACACAGGGGCACGCAACTAAAACCACAAACTGCCACTGGTCGCCCCGCGGCCTTGGTGGACGCGGACCATCATGCGTGAGCTCTTTTTAATCCAAATAACTTGCCCAGAAGATTTACCACAAAAAATACAGAAACCCATGGCACATGGCATTGGCATTAAACAACACCTTAGTGCGCAGACCAATCACCCGCGTAGCCACGCTGAAATTGCCATTGCACCTAGCCACACCGTGTCTCTCCCCCTCTCCCTCTCTCTCTCGCTCTCTCTCTCTCTCTCTCTCGCTCTTTTTCTCTCTCTCTCTCTCTCTCTCTGCAAAAAGCCATTTTGAAAGCATTACAGTGGCATTCCGAGTGGAAACTCATGCTTGTGTAGGTCCCCAACTTGAAAGCTACATCTCTGTAGCTGGGATAAGGCCAGTTGGCGCAGGCGCCTGTCTCGGCTTGGGGCCCTGGGACTTGTATGTGGATCCAACGGTCGTGAAAGTATTCATCTGTTTGCTTGAAGTCAAGCAAGCTAAAGGCAAACCTTCCTTCCTCACATTGGGAAACCTGTGATCAGCCTCCCCAAACATGAGATGACGCAACCCATCTGGAATCCCGGCCATGGGTTCTGCGACGACCCTCGGCTTGGGCCCCAAGTGCCCAGTGCCTGCTGCGCTCGTCTTCGCGCACCCGCAGCCTGAAAGCACGTGGCCTCTGCGTGATCACCTCACAGGAGTGTATCCTGGTCGTAGACCTCTCTCGTTTGTGGGGAAGGTGCTTGCCGTTCAAAAAGCCGATCCGGAAACTCACCGTTTGGAATGGCATCACCAACCACATGTGGGAGTGATGCTCGCCAGGCCAACACCTCCGTTTCTGCGTGTGCGTGCTCAGTTTAAGAGTCGAGTACCCTTTTTGGGCAAAAGAAAAATACCCAAAATTTGGGGTCCCCTCAATTCGACACAAACCCATATCGTTCTCGTTGCAACAGCTCGCAGCTGCCAGACGGTCGCACCTCCAAAGAGACGCAAGCGTCTGACCGATGTATGGGACTTCTGGGCGGAGAATCTCCTGGATGCTCACTTTGCGGACGCCCTCGAAGGGAACCACTTTTTGGCCAGGAGTCTCTGCAAATCACACATGCGCCCACCATAGCTGCAGTTAAATTGGAGAATCCTTGTTTCTTACTTGTCATATTCAAGCGTCGAACCAAGCCAACCCGACGGGAAAACAAGTGGACCCCCGTCTTAAGCACGGGCTGCTTGGCTTTAGGCAAAGCCCATGCTTGAGACTTGTTGGGCCTCAGTGCTATGCTCATTCTCACCCTAACAAAAAAAAGAGAGAACTTCTCCCGAAACTCCAAGGGATTGAACTATCAGCTAGCTCGAAACCAAAGCGCGGAGCCAGCTCGGTGGAACGGTCGAACAACCCGCCCCCCGCTGGGCCCCCAGGCTCGCTCGCGAGGAAGCGGCGGTCGAACTGGGGCTCCTTGTCCGATCCGGCACGGGCGCGGGCGTTTTCCAACAAAGGCGACAAGCGCACGCTCCAGCACTATGCAGTTTGACTCCCCTGAGCATAGCCCTGGGTCTTGGTCGCCTTAGTCGCGAAAGCACCGTAGAGCAGCTTCGAGCAAAACTGGCAGCTGTTAGTTTCTGTTATCAACCGCCGTGGGAAGCATAACCTTGAGTTGCTGGATCTGAGCCACGAAGGTGTCAGAATCGGTTGTACCCCTCCCAATGGTATTTGTTGTTTGGCTTTCTTTGCAGAAACCACTCTAAGGGCCCTGCCCTGCATGGCTCAAACGTGGCTCCTCCGGATGGCCAGTTTCCGGCAGAAGGACTGACAGGGAATGGTAGTACCTGCCATGTCAAGCAACTAAGATACCGCGGTCAATATTCCTTGTCCCCAACTCATATGGGATGTTGGTGCGGAACCCGCCCCGCCAAGGTATTTTGCCATCTCCTTTGCTACAGTAGATAGCATCAAGTATTGATCGCTGCCAACTTTGACGGCAGAAAACGCGGCCAGCGCCAAGCTTGATCTCATGTTCCCATGAGGCGCTCCAAACTGAGTGGATGCCTCTGCCCCTCTTCGAGACGCTGCCCCCCTAGAAAGTGGAACCTGTCACACAATTGTCTGCAAATGCTGCACATTCGTTGAGAAATGACTGTCCCAGAACAATTGTCTTCCCTGACGCTCATGAGGAATTTCCATTCTGGGAAGCGAGAAAGGCCCAACGCCCAATGTGTTGACCAGCTCAACGCGGTCAAAGCTTGACCTTCAACGTGAAAAAGCCTTCCTTAGGAACAGCCACTGCACTGCCCCTGGCTGAAAGAAAGGGTGCCACCTGGGTCATGAGATCACAAGGTCTTACCACAAATGTGCTGCATATTGAGCATATTATGGGGTCTTGGGTCACCACATGGTTTAAGCATGGAATGGGATCTTGGGTCTCATGATCAGCCCTCACGCCAGGTTCTCCCATCTCAACGGCTATGGACTGGTGCTGGCACCAGAGGTTTGAGAGATGGAAACCAGGTAGATAGGTAGACAGCGTCACGTGGAATGTCAAGTCCTCTTATGGTTCTACATATTATCTAATTCCCAAACCAATGCCAAGGCAAAACCACTGTGCTATCGTCCCACTTCAACCCCTTCACATGAACTGAGTGGTTGTTGGTTGGCCTGCCTCACTCTTCTGCATCACTCAGTATGCTCGATCCAAAATAGGCTAAACCTGTTTCTTGCTACTAGGATGCCGAGTGGAACATGTTGAGTTTGCGTTTCAGCAATCCACAAAAGGGGAAAAAAACGCATAAGAAACCAACACAAGCCAGCAGCCAACACCCCTTCCAAGAAGGCCTCTGCTGCAGGCAGGACCCATCGCGCACCCATTGTATTCCAAATACTCCCGGATCAACTCGTTGATCAGGGCATTCTCACGTGGCAGCTGGGGCCTCTGCACCTGCGCCGTTCTTTCTCGCTGTGGCTTCCACTACCCCCACACCACTACCGCCAAGGGGTTGCTGGGACAAACCGCAATATGTAGACTGCATCAATGCTTTACCAGTGGGGGAAACTATGCTAGAAACAAAAAGGACACCAGAATGCAACAAACCTGCAAATGTGCCCATACAGTTGGCCTTCCCTTGTAGTTGGCAAATACTGAGCTCAATTGAGAAGAACATCAAGTCGCCCTGAGAAGGATTCGGACACAACCAAACTGCCTTCTCCCTTGGCCCAACAGTCGAACTTCAATGGCAATTTTAGCGCCTTTGTTCAGAGTAGCAGAAAACTACAAGGCATTCCAACCACAAATAGAAGCTGTGCAACTTGATAATGAAAGCTGTACGCAGAGGTTGGACTGAGGCAAACGTTCTTCACAAAGCTATTCAGATTAAGATGGACAAGCAGAAGGTGTATTTGTAGACATATACGCAACTACTGGTCTGTTCATCTGATTGAAAACATGCGCAAGCCATCCATAGTGTACGTGGGTATCAAAATTGCCAAGTATTCCGCACAGAAATATGACGTAACTGCAAAAGGCAAACGAATGATGCGCCAAACGAATGAGTATGGCGGGGCAGCTCCGAAGCAAACCCATGGACCAGGGTTGGGCCACTCCCTTGATTAAACCATAGTTTAAACAACTGTTGCTTCAACTCAGTGGCTTGTTTAAGCCTTAATCAACCTTGTTCAAACTCTTGCAACCTCCTTTGGCTTTCCCTTGGACCACCTGCTGCGAACAAACTTCGCCCAAATTGGTCATGAGCGCTGAGGTCAATGGACTGTCACACAGAGGCCTGCGGCATCGAGCAGCTGACCGCTCAGAATGGAAAGTGGGTAACTTTGCTAACTTTCACATCTTAGCGTATTAGAGTACCAACGTAAAAGTCGGTTTTACCCGGCACCCAACGACCGTCAACGACCTGCTCGTCGTCCAGCGCCGCGAAGATCTCCGCGCGGACCTTGGCCTTCACCTCGCGCTCGGACCCGGGCCGGATACCGAAAACTGATGGGACCACCCCGCAGCTTGGGCAGAGACCCCGCAGCTTCTCAGCTGTCGGGGGAAAAGACACCTATTCTCTTTGCAAAAACTAGACAATCCAGCATTTGTTCTTCTCCCTCCCCCAAAAAATATATCCTATGTTCGGCTTTGTGCTCGGCTGCCGCTTTTTGTCGGGGTGTTGTTCTCATGTGTGAGTTTATGGCTGTTGCTTGTTCGTGTTTTGCGTGCTGTGGTGTTCCAATCTCGCCGAAGAATTGGGCACCAAAGGAAAAAGCAGCCCGGGCACCTCCGACTGACCATGCGGACGGCGCAGGCTTCCTTTTGTCCCATTGAGACCAAGCGAGCTCTCCGGTTATGGGGACACTTCCTGGTGCAAACAAATGGAGAGACCGCACCTGGTCGCAGTTGCTGTGGCTGTTCAAAGGTTGATGTAAGCAACGGACCGGTCTTGGGTGGGTGTGTTCACACAAAGAAGATTTCAGAGTCAAATGAGGCTTATCCTGGGACAGGCATTCCCTTCAGAAGACTAACTGGTGCAAATTAACGCCCAACTCAACTGACATACCCAAACCATAACAAATTGCAAAAAGGGCACACGTCTAGTGGAATAAAAACGGGTTGGCCAGCCATACCAAGCAGGCAATGGAGCGAGATGTTCCGTCTCAAGCGATAGACCACCAACAAAACCGTGGTTGCACGATCTTTTGGGGAATGAAGAACCCGTTTTCGGCTGTTCATGGTTTTAACTTTGAGTGCAACTACCTGGCCACTGCCTTGAATGCATGCCAGCAACTGATTGGGTATGAATTTTAGTTGACGGCACTTTGGTGGACATGATTTCATGTGGATTGAGGTCCACCAAACATTTTGGATGTTCGCTCATCAACGGCAT
This sequence comes from Effrenium voratum, assembly GCA_963377175.1. Taxonomy (NCBI): domain Eukaryota; class Dinophyceae; order Suessiales; family Symbiodiniaceae; genus Effrenium; species Effrenium voratum. The sequence goes on from CAUJNA010000291.1 coordinate 1,302,275, forward strand.
AGCAAACGTCAAGTCTCGAGTTTTTCGTGCCTGACCCAGAACCCCGCGGGTCTCCAAGGTCTCAATCAGCGCCTAAACAGGGCCAGGTCGCGGGTAATGGGCATGAATGTGGGCAAACAACACTGATTAAGGATGAAATTGGATAGGAGGGCGTTTTGGGGAACAGCATTGCGTTAGATTCTAAGAGCTGGGCACCCACCAACCATTTTCGAGGGTCTCCCGAAGAGCTTACTCCGTAAAGAATACAGAGTCCTCACTGGATCTGGTTGCAACTCTCTAGAGTGCGCAAACTGGAAGTAAGCAAGGCGACCTTCACCGTGGGAGCTCGATTTACCCCTGGATCGTTGGGCAACGACACATATACCGGCTCGAAACAGCGCGTCTTTGTAGCACAAGTGTGGCAGGCGAAGTACACGTCCGCAGCTCCAGCTCGAAAATTGCAACGCTGCAGTACAAGCGCAGTACGCGAAATGCACTTCCGCAGCTCCAGCTTAAAGATCGAAACTGTGTAGTACAAGTGTAGCACGCGAAGCACACTTCCGCAGCACCAGCTTGAAAAACGCAACTGGCTAGTACAAGCATAGTACCCAAAATACACTTCTGCAGCTCCAGCTCGAGCATCGCAACTTCGTACCACAAGTGTAGTACACGAAGTACACTTCCGCAGCTCCAGTTCGAAAACCGCAACACTGCAATACAAGTGTAGCGCGCAAAGTACGCTTCCGCAGCTCCGAGAATCGCCGCTTTGTAACTGAAAAATCGCCACTTTGCAGACAAGCGTGGCACGCAACGCAGCTCCAGCTCTGAAAATCATAACTTTGTAGTACACATGTATTCCGTGAAGTGTATTTCGGCAGCTCCAGCTCGAGAATCGCAACATACATTGTAGCGCAAGTGTAAGCAAGCGAAGTACAATTCCGTAGCTCCAGCTCGAAAATGGCGACTTGGCAGTACAAGTGTAGCGTGCGAAATACACTTCCACAGCTCCAGCTCGAAAATCACAATTTTGTAGGTTGTCTTTTTTTGTCGACCATATCGTTCCCGCAAGTTGTTTGTAGGTTTAATTAAGTGTTGCATGTCTCTGAGTACGGAAGTTTAGAGCGGCGATGAGATGAATGAAACAATACTGCCAGCCCCTGTTGAATACACCCCGTAATGGGCAGCACAAAGTTCAACTGTTCTGTTTATGCGTACATGTCTGCCGTACGTGCGCATGTCAACCGTCTACCCTTCAGGCAGAGTCTCTCATGACCTTCCAGGATTCCTCGCAGATGCGACGCCTGCTTCAGCTCATCCAGGGAGGCCGTCATGGCGTCCGGCTTCAGTGAGTCCCCAATATCATAAGTTGAGGCTCATGGAGAAACGGCAACCTCGCATCATGAACTCTCAAGAAACTCTTTCCGGACTGGATAGCTTGCAGAAACTGGTCAACTATCCCAAAGAGGATCAAATATGATGTTCATTTCAGAAAGCGCATGGTGTCTTTGGCTGTGCAAGCCTAAACAGCTCTTGCAGGTATATCCATGTGCGATTCCAATCCCTCTGACAACTTCACTTTCAAGCAAAACTCCCTTGGCATCATAAAAAAGGGCAACCTAAAACCCAATTGTTCAAAAGTACTCATTCTACGCCCCAGAGCCCGAACCACAGCCAGCCTTGGGCTTTCATTCCGTGCGGCTCAGAACTATACAAACAGTACACGGGTATGAGTCAAAGAGAGTTTCGAACTCAACGTGTCTGCCCTTTGGTTTCCATTCAAAGCCATGGCCCATGACCTTTTGGCATGCGGAAAAACAAACTTCGGGGAGGTCAGTATCCTCAAACAATGGATGGATCAGGCGGCAAACATGGCTGACACCTTTCTAAGAGGGATCAAAACGAGCTTGCACTGCCTCATTCCTTCGCCACTATCAGAATCGAATTGGTAAAGGGAAACACCCGCAATTGCTGAATTGACAACCCCGGAAATAACTGTCAAAATCACAACCCTAGTTGTAGCAAAGGACACTTCAGGGCCAAACAGTGGACCCATTGCAGAAGTCCCTTGGTCGCTGCGGCAGCCTGAGAAAACATACACATCCGAGGGGCCAAGCAACCATGCGCCTGTCAAAATCACTGGCCAACATCTCGAGCAAGCTATCCAGCAATCAATCCAGCAATCCAGCAATCGGCAATCCAGCCCATCCCATCCCATCCCATCCCATCCCATCCCATCCCATCCCATGCCATCCACGCCATCCACGCCATCCAGGCCCGTCCATTCCATCCCTCCCGTCCATCCCATCCATCCCATTCTACCCCATCCATCCTGCCCCATCCATCCCACCCTGTCCATCCCACCCCGTCCATCCGTCCATCCCACCCCGTCCATCGGGCCATCCGTCCATCTGTCCATCCATGCATCCATGCATCATGCATCCAAGCCACACATGCAGCTCACATCGACCATGCAAAGATACATTCTAGCAGTGCAAAACCACCTGGCGCAAGGCCGTCGAACTCATGAATTATCCGGGGTACTCAAGCAAATCAGTCGTTTCAGCCAATTGGCCACTTCCAACCACTGGACCCTGTCTTTGTTCAACCCCCCACCTACTTCGGGCCCATAAGCCAGAGGTGTAATGGAGGTCAAAAACCTGGCTTGCTTTTGGAAAAACGGGCAGGCCCTCCTAAGTAAGCCAGCCACAGGTTCAAATTGGCTGTGCTTCAACACCTCCGAGCGACTTTAAGCTCATTGAGTTGGACTCGGGAAGGAAACTTTACCGCTGCCACGGGACGCTTCAGCCATTTTGCTTTCGGAAAGCCGAAACGAAACGCTTGTCATTTGGGTATGAATTTGGGTTGGGGACCCTTTGGCAGACATCATTTAGGTGGAGATTTATTTCCACCAACCACTCTTTCAGAGGGGGGTCCCCCAGAACTCACAGCCATTTGTGTGCGTGCCAATCCGAGTGACGTTTTTTTTCCGCCGTTCATTAACTCCCGTCCGGGGCCGCAACACCAGGCGACTCAATTTAGAGGCTCGCGAGGCGCGCGTCTCACCCCGAGAGGCTGACGGCTTGCTTCCGGATGCGCACCCAGAGGCCAGGAGACCCGGATGTAGAAGGCCTCCCTTTTGAAAGGGTGAAAGCTGTGCACGCCTCTACAAAACATTGCAAGTAACAGCCTTTTTCAAGGACGAAGCATCGAAGGCTCCGGCAAGAACTCAAGTCTCGCTGCATTGTGAGGTTGGAGGCTTCAAGAGAGTTGGGCCCCCAATCCGATGGAGCTGCAGAGTCAACCCAACCCCTTCGCTGGTGGCTTCTAAAGGCAATAGTCATTTGGCAGAGGCAAACTCGCATTTTTGTCACGTATCACATCAAGTCCATCCTTTTGTTTGTAAAGAGGGCTTCCGGTGAGCAACTGTCGTCAAAACAGAAGCAAGCATTCACCTCGGTGGCCGAAAGCCCAAAGCACCAGCCAATGGGACCGATGGGAGGCTGAGCCACCGCTTGCCCCTCTTTGTGCTGTCAAATGCCAAACGAAAGTGAAAAGAAAGGCACTGCAGGAGTAGGCCAATGCTCGCCGACTCCAACCATCACATGCCACTGAAGCCATAAACAGACAGCACAAAGTGGAGATGCGTTCCTAGCCAGGTCAGGGTAGAGTCGCGGGCCCCAAAAAACCCTGTTCAAAAGGAGGCACTCCTTCCAACAATCCTGGAACTGGACAGTGAGGTCCCTCAAAAGGAAAGTAAGTCGTCCCACGCCTTCCTGTCAGCTTCCATGATTGTTGAAGGGAGGGTAACTCGCGCTGATTTCTCCACCCTGAGCCCGAGTGAGACAGGATTATCCGGCTCTCAACGCACGCGGCTGGGCATCTCCGGCTTGTCCTGTGCATGGCATCATGGCGTGTGGCCTTCGCGGATTGAATCAGGATCCCATGTGGCACCGCTCAACAGGCGAGGCGAAATGCATTGTCTTCAGACTTACAAAGGGAGCAGCGCGGCAGCGAAATCACACAAGCCCTTTCCTGAGAATGCAAGCCCTAGAAGACCTGACGTGGGGGTAGCCGGTGCCAGTGCCAGGAAGTCATGGAAAAATGTCGCCACTCCGTCTTAACACATGATCCCATGTTTGCTTTCCGTTCATGATAAGACGCTACTGTACCTGAATGGATGACAGCTCCTGCTGACCTTTGCTGAATGAACCTATGTGCAATGCTCACTTACTACGCCGGTTGTCAGCGTTGAAGCGATCGCGCAGATCTTGCCCTCTTCCCCCCACCCCAGACAGTAGACAAACAAGTACCCTTGTTGAGTTTGTTTGAAGGGAAACCGAAGCAAGCCCATGTTTGCCGCAGGTTGGCTTAAGGTTGTGTTAAGATCTAAAAACAGACGGAAAAGCAAATGTGCGGCCGCAGCATCCTCGAGAGCCGCACCCACCATCTCCACCAGCTCAGTGACCTTGACCTGGTTGCAACCAATGGCCCCTTCGGTAGAGAAGGCGTTCAAGTGCATTTGGTTGGTTGGACCATTTTTGTAGCGGGTCTCGAACCCGCCAAACAACAAGAGGATAGAATTTACGGGAGAAAGTTGGGGTAGAGCACGCTGCACTTTGTTGGATGAAAGATGGGAGTCAAGTTTGCCTGCATATATAGGGCAACCAAAGCATGCGTGCATGGACTTGACATGACTTGATGCTGGTTTGGGATACTGAACATATTTCTCTGGAAATCCTAGCCATCGGCACCAGCGAATCTGCTTCGACTACATGTTGCTTCACATCCTTGCCATGTTCGTGAGTGAGCGTGAGAGTTCAAAGAGCTCTCGGTCTTGAGACTGCGGTTTCCCGCAGTCTGTGCAGACGGCTGGTCAATAGATGGATTACTTGGATCCGGTGGGTTGCCTGCCACTGTTCCAGGAAAAGAATGAGCTGGTGGTTATTCCACCAGTCTAAAGCCCAAAGCACCGATTAAGCTCTTGCTCACACATCGCAACAAAGCACAATATGAATACAATGTTAAACACTGAAATACACTGAAAACAATCTTACAAACAATACTCTCCCAAACACTCCAAAACAACAACATCTCTCTACACTGCAGTTTACTGGTAGAATGCGCAATCTGTAGAACGCACGTCAGCCACATCGAACCCTGGCCGACTCCATGTGTGGGCTTGTTCCAATGCGCTTACTTCAGCCCATCCCAAAGTAGAAGGAGATATCACATGTCTCGTCGCCTTTTTGGAAACAACTGGTTTCACATTGGCCCACCTCTTGAAGGAGTTCAAACCTGGGTCATGATTGTGACATTTCCCTGTTTGAATGTCCTCTCGCACTCTTTCCGAACAAGCCGAATGGGTTTGTCTCAAAGGGGAACCATATGGGTCATTTTTCTTGGGTTCCCCTCCAACACCCTCAGACAAAGGTACCGTACCCTCAAAAACGACACCCGAACTTCGCCGAGCGCGAGGCATCCACTGACTTGAACTCCGAGACCCACTGGTTGCTCTCGCGCTCCTCGGATGGATGGTCAAACAGAGCGCTTTGCACAGAGAAACCGGGGGTAGATTTCCCTGCAAAGAAGACCACTTGAACTTGGACCAACGACAAGTAATGCTGTAAATCGCTTGAGGAAAGAAATGGGGCGACCTGCTACATCTGCCCAAACCGCTTGGAATCTTCTCTGCAGCCACTTGCGACTCCAATTTCCAAGTGTCCATGCGCCAAAAGAAAGCAATTCGGCGAGATCCACAGCACCCAAGCAGGTATGATTTGTAATTGGGACCCTTTGGCGGAAATCATTTAGGCGCGGCGTGTCCGTCAACAAAAAATCATAGCCAAGTCCAAGTCTCTGAAGTAGTTACATCCTTCAAGCCCTCTCAAGAAACCGCCGGGCGCAAGCAAGAGCGCAATGCCCCGACAACAAACCCCATCCGGTGCTAGGGGTTAGACCCGCTTCGCCAAATCCAAGGGACTCCCATGATAGGATTCAATCGCATTATCCTGTACAACCCACTTCACATTTGCACGAGACATGTGTGGAGAAGACATGATTGATACGCATCATGATCCTCCAAGCCGGTAGACTGTCAAGTCATCAAATGAGTCTACAATGTTTCAATGGCCTGTTCAGTAAATGTCAACTTTTGCTACCGCACAAATGGCAAGCTAACAAAGCAAGCGCCCTCCAAAGGTGCAGTCAGGGCATGTGCCATGTCGCTCCCACCTCACGGAAACTGGAACTCGCTAGGCTATCCGTGCCCGCTGGGGCACACGCCAGGTCAACCACCCGCTTGGCAAACCAGTTCCCACCCTGGCGCGTGTAATTTTAGAGGAGTGCCACAGGAGAGGCACATGGATTCGTCAGCACAAATCGCTGATAAGAAGTTGAAGTGGCACCCTCAAGTGGAAAAAGCTGCTTGACATGGCTCGTCATGGTTTACAACGTTGATTGCCAAAACGATGACACGGTCCTATCCGACAATTTACACGCAATAACTGTATGCCAGTAACGCTTGGTGATACCACTTGATGGTCGGTTGCAATCATTAGTGTGTTGGCGATCGATGTGTGTACCTGTGCTAAACCCTCAACATGAACCTAGCAAGGATTTTCCACTGTGCACCCAGGACTGCTCCGTACATCTGCAAGGAATACCGAAAAAATGTCTCGAAGGGTGACAAACTGACAGACTCTAGCCGAGATGCACCCAGCTTATGCACCGCTCTCGTAGCTTTTCCCCAACTCTCGTAGCTCTCAGCGCTCCATTTCTGTGACGCCTTCGGCAAGAGTCGACCTCACTGCAGGCGCGGGAGGTTTCTTGCCTGCAACCTAAATTCATCCAAGTGCAATAGGCCGAGTATCCAAAGCGGTTTTCCCAAGGGCCTTACCGTGTTGTTCAACATGGGGGGGATCCAAATCGGTATTCAGTGGTGGGACACCACTACAACAAGGGCAAACAATACCATCTGGCTTACGGATCTTGCGGATTCCAGTCCAGCCAGACTCCAAACCTGCTACTGATGTGTTCTACCCGAATCATGCAACAAACGTCAAAAGGCCGGATATCCGCATCATGGCAAGGTGTTGAACTTCCTGGGGCCCTCCTTATGAACTTTAGTCGGACATCTCCGGTGGAATATTGACATCAAACGGTTCTACCGACCACTTTTGAGGTTCCGACTCTGAAAACCCGCCTCTCAGGAGCTCCGGCAGGTTGGTCACCACGCACACCGCGTTGGCGAAGCGGAACCTCGGGTGCCGCGGGGGCGCGAGCTTCTGCGGCATCTCGGCGCCGTAGATCTCGCGGTAGACCTGGCCGTTTACATCCCAAGGGATTTGGTGGGCGCACGGGTGAGTCCGGGGGTGGGCTGTCAAATTGGAGTTGGACTGCTGCCTTTTTGCTTGCCGCCAACAACCAGCCACAAGGGTTCTGCCTTCTTGAGGCCTGCCAAAGTTTGCGCCGGAGGGGGGAGGTGCAATTGGACATGTTCCGTTGCAGGTTTGAAAATTATGCAAGCGAAACAGTGAATTAAAATCATTTGGTTGAGGCTTCTCTCAGGGGTGGCTGTTGAAGGCTGCGAATGGGGTCTACCACTTAAAAATTAGGAAGAAGCGCCCCACACAATGACTTGAGTTGAGGAATATCTCCATCTACACGATGCATATGTGATTATGCCTTGTTCATTGCCGTCCTAATTGAAACTAAATAAGAGGCTAGCCTTCCATTTGCCAACTTAGATTTGCTTTCGAGCTTGCGCATGTGCCTTGTGGGTCAGTGCAAAGATGAAACAAAAATATCCGCACAACTTTCACTTGAAAGAACAGTCCTGAGCCAATCAGGGAAAAACAAACACAGCGCTGGCTCTTCAAAGGGACGTCGAATAAACTGAACTTCCCAACATTTGGTTGGTTCCTTCCTGCATCAAACATGCGCAAACCCTTGACCCGGTTTCTCTCCAGCAGTTTGCCGATTCAGGCAGCCCCCCCACTTTTGCTTGTCTCAAACGTGCAAGCCTCCCTCAGCTGTGGGTGGAACATCAGGCCGATGGTGTCGGGCAAGTAGGCGTCCCTCAGGTCGTAGTGATACTCGAAGCTCTGCCCAGGGTCCTCCTCCAACGGTCGAAGTGGCTTCGAGTTGAAGGATCATCCCTCAGTTTGTCAAGTGCGGAGAGGTCCAAAAAGGCCGAAACTTGATTGACATCTAGTCAAACATTTAGGTTTAGATCACCCTTCCGTGCTATCCCTGCTGTGCTCTTGGAGATCATGGAATCATTGTTCCCAAGATGCCATTTACCTCAATAATTCCCCATACATCGTCAACCTGGTCCTAACGTTGTCAAAGAAACTTGTGGCGCCTCCCAAGCGTTGCCAGCGTCCACCCTTCGCAGTACCCGCGCCAAGGGCCGCAAAGCACCACTGGCGACCACCTCGTCGAGCCGGGAGTTCAGGCCAATGGGGAAGGTCACCAAAAACTCCTCCGCCTGAGGGTTGAAGTTCTCTTGAGAGTTGTTTGTCAGACGTCCAATTGGGGGGTAGAAGTCTTGAGGGTTAGATTTCTTCAAGGCTTCTCCGCTTCAAGCAGATTGTTTTGTAAAGTCAGAAACTGGGATTGCTTCCCTACCACTTAGGGTGTGTGAGGGTATCCTTTCCAGGTTGCTTAAACGGGACACCAAAGGAAAACCACAATTTCACAGGCATTCCTCTATTTTGACATCATCCAAAAATTGAAGCCTTCTGTAACAGACCGAGACAACCAGCAAGAATCGTGTTTAACACAAACTTAACTTAAACCCAAATCCAACTCCACGGCTTTGAAACTCCGTGGCTTTCTTGAGAATTCCCGTGGAGGGGTGGGCAGCCTCTGGCATGGGCCTTCTGTTTTTGCATACTTTGGGGCCATTCCAAAAAGGCCAAAAACCCACTGTAACGCACATTCGAACGGCAAGCTGGTCATCCCCAACGCAGAAAGCACCAGCCCCATCCAACCTCTGGCCCAACAGTTCGCAATCTTCAAGTTTGGAAAGTCACTCCTTGGGTTGAATGGCATTGACCAACCAAATAGAAAAAGACCAATTGACAACCTCCAAAAACTTCCAGGGCATGGCAAGTTAGGCCTCAACCACCTCCCCTAAGTTTGCAAAGGAAATCTTGTCCACAATGCAACTATGGCTGTCAAACAGGTATGTGTCAAAATGTGTGGGGCCCAAAACAAAGTTGTATTCCCTTCGATTTCCCTTTGAGCCAACCTTCAAATGGTTTCCCTCAAAAAAGCCCACGCCGAAAGTCACCCCGGAAATGGTAGCTTCTGACTTGCGCCCGGAAACTGTCAATTGCTTTGACCGCAGCAAAGGAAACAGGCTACAGAAACCCAACCAAACCCGAAACCCACCCAAAACCAAAGGCCCAAAGCTTGGGGCGCCCATCCAAATGCCTCAGCGGCGATCTGTGTCAGGAGCTGCGGTGCCGCGTCCCAACTCTGCACCCAGGCCTCCGAAAGGTGGAGGGGGCAGGTGGGGTGAGGGTTGGGGTTGGGGAGTTGGGAGGGAAATCTGGGCTTCATTTAAGAAAGAGACACGCCTAAGATTGGAGATCATCCCCCGAATCAATAGGGGAGGTGTTGATGAATCCGCAAGGGGTGGAGGTGGAGGGAGTTCCGAGAGCAACATGGAGATGCAGAATGACCCTCAAAGTGATCCGGATCCCTTTGAACCGGGACACGATATTCATCAAACAAGTGAATGGCCAGAATCCTCACTAATTCCATGGATGTCTTGGAAATCTCATGGTTTCTTCTACAGCACGCCATTCCATATCATGTTGGAAACTCTATGCAGTCAATTGCTTGTGCTTCATGGAGACGATCGCCTTGGACTTGGAAATGCAGCTCATGCTAATGATCTCGAACAAATACTGGAAACTCGAACATACAAACATACAACTTATTCGCCCTTGGGCGGACTCAAACTCAGGGAAACTTAGGGGTCGTGGGTCTGCGCTTGAGTGTTCAAAAAGAAAGGGTGCCAGTTTTGGAGCCTGGTGTGTGTGTGTGGGTGGGTTTCCGCAGCTAAAAAGGGGTCACGAAAGGGCCCACTGTAAAACTTCAAAATAGCTTTGGTATGAGGCTTGATGGGCCTTCAAACTCTCAACCGACCCGTCGGTGCGGAAGCCGTCCGCGTGGGCCATGCCCTCGTTGTCGTGGCCGACATGTTCCTTTGGCAAACGGAAACCCAGGGACCGGTACCAAAGAACGCATCGGCCGTTCCGGTCTTGTGCTCCGTGCGTTTGTCCTGCATCAAAGGCAGATATACGTAGGGAAAGTTCAGGCGGCACAAACGCGTTAACGCTGCATCTAGAGAGCAGTAAAGAGATGGCAATAGCATGCCCCTTGGAATTCGAGAGGAGATCTCAAAGGCAAGACTGGCATTGGTGGGATACACATGCCTAGATTGCATGTAACAAAGACTGTGGGGGACAAGCTGGATAAACTATGAAGCCTCTTGCCACGAAAAAGCCCGCTGTGGAGCAAGGTCCCTGTTCGGAAAGATACGTCGGGTTTGTTTGCAGGAGGTCTGTCGATTATGACAACGCGGGCCTTTGAGTTGGCATCTCCAAGATGTAGCATTGCCAGTGTTGTGCAGCTGATCTTGCGATGAGCAAGCTAAACTGGCTTGTTTCTAGGTTTCACCACCAGATCCCTGGACCATACTCCTTCAGGTAAACTCCAAATAAGGAGTAGATAAAGGGTCCCAAATGTCCAATTTGAGGTGTCGTCTAAGAATCTGTGATAAATCTTTAATTGCTGCTTGAAATTCGTGCTCAGTTGCAAGTGGCATGCTATCTTTGTAGCGATGAATAGCCACACTCAGACAAACAAAGTCCGGTTCCCTGAAGTCAAGCATACAAGCCACCTGCCGGCTGTCTTGTGCCTGCCACAACTTCGCTGTAAGATAGCTGAGACTTAGCTCAACAAGTGAAGGGCCTTCATATGGTGACCTATTGCTTTGTGTCGCCTGTGAACAACTACATTAGCACACCTTCACATATTCTGGCGGGACCATCGAAATGGGGGGGAGGCGGCAGCCATCTGACACAAACGAGAAAAATTGCAAAGATGGGCGTCCTAGTTCACGGCATCTGTTTTTCTTTTCCTGCAATTGTCGAAGACCAACCAACTCCAAGCCAATCCAGGCAGAATCTCTCTAGGTCACTGTTTCAATGCTTCAAGCTTTAACGGTGAAGTGAAGGTCTCATAATGGCAGATTCTCGCGATGTTTGCTCAAAGCGATCAGTGGAATGTGGCACCAACACACTGGACACCCAGACATGCCCTTTTTGGTTCTCCCCTGACACGCAGTCTTCTGTCACCATAGGCTCAAAAGGCGAACCCCTGCGATTGTACCCCCCTCCCTGCCCCTTTTAAAAAAAGCGATTCTTGAATCAAACTTGAGCATCCTTGGAACTTTGACTTCCCGATCTTCCCAGGCGCCACAGTGGAGATACTGAGCACCCGAAGACCGCGGAAGCTCGACACGGCCGTGGCGTCGCGGCCGTGGGACAAATCAGCCAGGCGCCAGGGTAGGTACACCTCGATCCAAGGTCAAAGGGGGCAAAGGCTGCTGAAAACAACAAGCAGTCTCCACTGTGCGGACTCCAACGAACCAGTACTTCCCATGTGACTCCAAATCAAAGTCTTGCTTTGAACAAAGCAAGGAAGCCAAATCCTGCGCAGTATGCAACCTACCCAACATCTGGATGGTTGCTAAAATGGGGTCTACAACTGGACAGTTCACGTTGTTTCGCCTCTTTCAAAGGCCGCAAGAGCCGTCTTGGTACCCCACCGGGCCGAGACACTCCCTCGAGCCGCTCGCCCTTGGGCCAGTAATTGCTCAACACGTTCCTGGGTTGAGTCTGTGACCTCCCCCAAAAAGTGAAACTGTTTGATAGGTGTAGGGAACAAACATGCTAAAAGGCCCAAGGGTGTACTAAAGAGCAACTAAGGTTCCCGATCTCCAGGGGCGCATCCTCGATGTCCGAGATGGGCCGCACTGCTAAGCATCGCCGCATGAACCACAAACCCAGTGCCACCTCGAGCAAGCGAACGGCCGCGAGTGGTCTCTACCCCCCCCCTGCCCACTGCTCCTGGTATTTGCCTCCAGTCATTGTGTCATTTGGGTGCGGTGTTTAATAAGGGGCCCTTTGGTGGACATCAAATCGGTGGGGAGCCATGTCCATCAACCGCGTTGGAGGTGGTTCCGCATTGAACTCCATGGCCATGGTGTAGAGTTGTGTGGATTCTCTGGATTTCCAGACAACCTTGGCTACTTGGAGAATGAAGCATGCCTTGGAGTCCCTGCAAGTGGCGAAAGCATGCTTTCTTCTCATCTACCACAGTTTGTAACTTTAACCAGCTTGGGAAACTTGAGTCAATAAACTCGTTCCTACGAGTGCTCCACATAAGGGCATCCCCATTCAAAGGTGGTAGGGGTCCCTTATAGGATTCACCGAAAAAAGTGTGTGATAGAGGTCATCGCAACATGGCCAATATGATCACACCCCCAGCTTTGCTCCTCCAACGTGCGCTCATTGAAGGCCGGGGAGTTGTGCTGCGAGGGTCCCCGGTACAGCGGAAGTGACAGATTTCCCAAGGTAAAGCTCCGCTTCTTTGGCGGCTCCACCACGATTGTCCTTGGAAAACATGGGTGAGGGATCAAAAAAAACATATTAGGCATCAAAAAAACTTATTTCTGAAGATCAAAAACAACTTATTAGGGATCAAAAAAACTTATTCTCATTGATTTAGTATTTAAAAAAAAACATGAAAATTCAGAGGATCAAAAAAAACTGTTTAGGTATCAAAAAAAACTGCTGCATTTCGTGGCATGCGCAGCACTTTCATATTCATTTCGTGGCAAGCGCAGTACTTTTGCAAGGTCAGGTACAGGGTTCGTGGCAGGCGCAGGACTTTTGCCAGATCAGGTACAGACTTCGTGGCAGGCGCAGGTACAGGGTTCGTGGCAGGCGCAGGACTTTTGCAAGATCAGGTACAGACTTCGTAGCAGGCACAGTACTCTCGCGAGGTCAGGTACACATTTGGCGGCAGGCGCAGCACTTTTGCAAGGTGCGGTACAGCTTCGCGGCAGGCGCAGCACTTTCGCAAGGTACGGCACAGATTTCGTGGCAGGCGCAGCACTTTGGCAAGGTCAGGCGCCGCTTCGCGGCAGGCGCAGCACTTTCGCAAGGTACGGTGCAGAGTTTGACGCAGGTGCAGCATTTTCGCAAGCATTGAAGAAACATATGCAGAAATAGCATAACATTAAAGAAAAGAAAAGAAAGAAAAGAGAGAGAGATGATTCAGCAAAGGGTGCGTTAAGCTCTGTAAACATTCTGGAAATCAGCGGAGGGGTGGGCTGCCGCCCCCCCCATGATGTTCGAGGAAGTGATGATTCAACAAGGGGTGCGTTAAGCTCTGTAAGCATTCCACACACACATTTCGTGGCAAGCGCAGGACTTTTGCAAGGTCAGGTGCACATTTCGAAGCAGGCGCAGCACTTTCGCAAGGTCAGGTACAGATTCGCGGCAGGCGCAGCACTTTCGCAAGGTACGGCACAGATTTCGCGGCAGGCGCAGCACTTTCGCAAGGTACGGTGCAGAGTTTGACGCAACTGCAGCATTTTCGCAAGCAGTGAAGAAACATATGCAGAAATAGCATAACATTAAAGAAAAGAAAGAAAAGAAAGAAAAGAGAGAGAGAGAGAGAGACAGAGAGAGAGAGAGAGAGAGAGGTGCTTCAGCAAAGGGTGCGTTAAGCTCTGTAAACATTCTGGAAATCAGCGGAGGGGTGGGCTGCCGCCCCCCCCATGATGTTCGAGGAAGTGATGATTCAACAAGGGGTGCGTTAAGCTCTGTAAGCATTCCACACACACATTTCGTGGCAAGCGCAGGACTTTTGCAAGCTCAGGCGCAGATTTCTTTCGCAAGGTACGGCGCAGATTTCGCGGCAGGCGCAGCACTTTGGCAAGGTACGGTGCAGAGTTTGACGCAAGTGCAGCATTTTCGCAAGCAGTGAAGAAACATATGCAGAAATAGCATAACATTACAGAAAAGAAAGAAAAGAGAGAGAGAGAGAGAGAGAGAGAGAGAGAGAGAGAGAGAGAGAGAGAGAGAGAGAGAGAGAGAGAGAGAGAGAGAGATGATTCAGCAAAGGGTGCGTTAAGCTCTGTAAACATTCTGGAAATGAGCGGGCGGCAGCCCCAATGATGTTCGAGGAAGTGATGATTCAATAAGCTCTGTAAGCATTCTACACATCAGCAGGGGGGTTGGGGGGGGCGGTAGCCCCCCCCCCATGATGTTCGATGAAGTGATGATTCAACAAAGGATGATGATGATTGACGAAGTGATGATTCAGCAAAGGGTGCGGCAATCTCTGCGGCAGCCCCCCCCCAGGATGTTCGAAGAAGTGATGATTCAACAAGGGGTGTGTTCAGCTCTGTAAGCATTCTACAAATCAGGTTGGGGGGGGTGGCAGCCCCCCCTGTGCGGTAATCTCTGTAAACATTCTGAAAATCAGCGGGGGGGGTTGGGGGGGGCGGCAGCCCCCCCAATGCTCGAAGAAGTGATGATTCAACGAAGGGTGATGATGATCGAAGAAATGATGATTCAGCAAAGGGTGCGTTAATCACTGCAAACCTTCTACAAATCAGCGGGGTGGTTGGGGGGGGCTTCCTTCCTTCCTTCCTTCCTTCCTTCCTTCCTTCCTTCCTTCCTTCCTTCCTTCCTTCCTTCCTTCCTTCCTTCCTTCCTTCTCCCCATAGGAATAAGCATAAGTTGCTTTTGATGCCTAGTAAGCTTTTTGTTTGATGCCTAATAAGTGTTTTGTTGATGCCTAATAAGTTTTTGTTGATGCCTATCCCGGAAAACATCGGGCTGGTCCTTTCTGATTTCGCTCAAAGGTCTTCACTTTCTGCCCGTGTTCTTCCAACATTTTGCCGGATCCCGCCTGCAGCAGGTGTCATAGCTGAAGACCCCCAGCGCGTCCCAGCAGGAGGGGTTCCCCCCATCCGGCGGCTGGCAGCAGAACTCGGGGCAGTACGCACCCACGGCGCGGCATTCGGCCCAGCAGGCGGCGCATCGGCCAACCAACAGGAGGGCGGCGGCTTTCATCCACGCCCGCCATGCGCCGGGCGTGTTGCGATGCGATCAAATGCGTATGATGTTACAATGTATTGTGCTTGAACCTGTTGCTGGACATCAAAATACGGTTTTTGTCCACCGGCCATGGTTGAGACCGTTCCAACCATTAAATGTCATAGCCTAATGAGTTCTGTGTTGGACGCAAGAAAAAGCAGTGACTCACCTGCCGGAGATTGCGAGGCCCGAATCCCATTTGCACAAACAGCATACGTCACTCCTGTGGTATGTCGTGTATCTTGAGCTAACATGATGCTGCTGCAAGTTTCAAAGTTCTCTCCCCCTCTTCCACGTGTTCACAAATGTCCGCCAAACATAGCCATTGCCGGCTTGGCGCAATCAAGCCTGACATGAGAGGCCCCAGAGATACACGCATGTTGAAGCTTCAGTTGGCGCGCCCATTCATGCGCTTTCGCTTCTTCACGGGTCCACCCCTTGCAGCGTGGGTAGGAACAGCCGATTGCTCTTAGAAGCCTACCCTAAAGGACAGGCCGCGTGGCAAAAGATCCTGCGCTGGGAGGAAGGTTTTTCATGAAAGGACTTCCTGTCATAGACCCGGAGGTCCGCTTTAAAGAGCCACAAGTCTTTGACATCGCACCTGAGATGCGTGTTCCCCCCCAGTTGTCAAAGGAGGCCGTCGCCTCGCTGGCATGGTTCAAGAGGCTCTCCCTTTCCTTTTGAAGCTCCTGGCGACCAGTGGAGAGGCCCGCCCGGACATCTGGAACCTTCACTGGACATCCCCAATGTAGTTTTCAGCCAGCGAGTCAAATGCACGGCTCGAAGCCACCTATGTGGAGTTCAGGTTCATTGTCTGGGAGTCGGTCGGTCATCTTCTTGCAACTGGGTCCTTCATTTTTGTCTTAAAACCCATGCTTGGGTCCCCCTTTCCCAATTTTTTTGGGTTGAACCCTTGCATAGGCTGGCGGTCTGGGACAGAGCTGCTGGGATAGTTGCCCCCTCCTTGTTGTGCGGTACACACACGAGACTTTGCAATGTTGAGTTGGACTTTCCAGATATACAGGAAAAAACAAATTTCAGCCTCGGCCCTCACCAATTGGCTATCGCTTCCCCTCTCCGTTCAGAAAAAACGATCGCCTCCAGCCGGTCTTGCAGCAGCTGCTCCCTTTCTTTGGCCGACTTCAGCTCTACATCCTCGCGAAACGAAATCTTCAATGGTGAGAGAGCGGGGTCGCCCTTCCAAAACTCGTGATGCGGAAACCTCTCAGACCTTCCTCGCAGTCGAACTTCACAAGTGTGCTGCGTTTGCATTTGCACTTTCGTCAGGTGGGAGAGAGAGAGAGAGAGAGAGAGAGAGAGAGGGGCATAGAGAGAGAGAGAGGGAAACAAACCCAAGAAAAAAAAAAGGAAAAAAAAGAAAGAAAAAAACGAAAGAGAAGCGAGCTCAAAGCTGTACTTCTTTGTTTCAACGCTTCCGAGCCGCAGCTTTGGCGGCTATACTGGTATCCGACTGATGTATCTTTCTCGGCGTTGGGTTGGCATTGGATGAAGTTCACATGGGTCATTTGCCAACTGGCATGACTACAAGCAGCGCAAGCATATCGAACAATTCTGCAGCAGGTTGTTTACACTTTGAACTCTGGTCAGCTTCGTCCCAACAATAGTAAAGGAAGTACACTTTGGCTCCAGCTCGAACGTCCGCAACTCAAAGGAAGTACACTTTTGCAACTCCGGCTCGGAAGTCGCCACTTTTCAGTACAACCTGGCCCTTCGTCTTCCTGACACATACACACGCTCTCGATGTTCGGGAAACCGTTGTGCAAACTAAATGGCAAACTCCTAAAACTCCTGAAAGTGTCCACTTTGCAATTCTCGCGACTTCTGCCAGATCAGGAAGCCTTGGGGATCAATGACTTGAGGCAGCCCGCAAGTTTGTCCAAGCATGCAACGGCGATCCAAAGCTGCAGGGTGCAGAAAAGGAACCTATGTTGACCGCAAAGCTCCCGCAATTGCCCCAAATCTCCCCCAAAACCTGCAAACTGTCTTAAACCAGTAAAACTCGCTAAATCGTAGAGGCCGCCTGAAACACCCAAGAAATGTCCGGAGATTAAAAGTCCAGGACGTATAGTAAGGGAAATACTCTTTCGCAGCTCCGGCTCGAATGTCGAAGCTTTTCAATACAAGAGTAGTAAAGGAAGAGGCTTTGGCAGCTCCGGCTCGAGAGTCGCGGTACAAGCGTAATAAAGCAAGCACACTTTGGCAGCTCCAGCTCGCCACTTTCAGCGCAAGTGTTGCACAGGGAGTACACTTTGGCAGCCCCGGCTCGGGAGTCGCCACTTTTCAGTATAAGTATAGTGTCACAATTGCTCAGCACAAGCGTGATAAAGGCAGCACTCATCACAAGCAAGGAAATGCACAGGCTCAAACGTCGCGGCTTTGCAGTCGACATGAAGGAAGTATACTTTGCCGGCTCCGTTTTAACGCCGAAGAAAACGCGAACTCTTTCTCCAATCTTTCGCGGGCCCTGAATCCTACAGCGTGATGGACCTCTACATAGTGAGACCTTACAAGGACCTTTTGATCAACTTCCATATATGTTTCACTCAGATCAGCACACAGCAAGCACCTTTGCGCTTTCTTTTACATCCAACCCTCACGCAGCCCGAGCCGCACCTGTTTCCGCACCTTCTCCCGCAAAAGGTCGCACTCACGCGCGCGAGGGTCAGGACCTCCTTTCGACGATTAGCAGATCCGACCACGGCGATTTGCATGGCAGACCGTGCAAGGTTCACAAAATGTAACACAGGGAACTCATTGGGGGTAAAGAACAAAAGCATACACCAAGGCGAATTCGTTCTGGATCGCTTTGCCGGCTGGTGTTCGTACGTTTTTCTTTCACAATGAACAGTCCCGCAGGGTATTCAGCAACACTCTCTGCCATGCCAACATGATCCTGGCTTAGTCCGGGTTGATGGGTTGGTTAAAGGAGGGCTTCAAGTTTTGGGATTTGAAAGGAGGGTTGGTTTTGAGGGGAAGGGCTGGCTTTGGCTTGGAGGATGTGTTGGTACTGGGTCAGACTATCGGTTAAGGGTGGGCTCGGATTGTCACACTCCTGCCCATCCCAGCCCCACTCGCTGCTTGTGATTTTTGCCACAGCCCTTCAAGTCGTGGCAACTGGCGGACCCAATGGCAGCGCGTGGTTTAAGCAGCACGCCAAACACAGAAATGGCGATTCACCAAGCTCTGACGGCACCGGGCGCCAGGACGGCATGTTGATGCCAGAACAATAAGCATGACTCCTCGAATTCGGGCAGAAAGCAATGCATCCCATGTTTCCCCCTCAGGAAACGCGAGAACGACTCTCTGCACTTGTTGCCAGCCATCTGTGAACACGTCCGCGGGAAGCGAGCTGCACATGCTTCTGTGCACAGAGCAACTAATTATTCGGCCATGAAATCCCATGAGCAGTCTATCTAACGCCCTGTGACCACAGCTTCTCTAGACGATCCTTGGGATAGGTGCAGTGCGCAAAGCAGTAGAAGATGAAGCACACTCTAAAGGACCCCAGGGAGACCCGGAACATACCTGAGGCCAGGCTGCGCGCGTCCTTTAACGAGCACTCCTTCTGGTTGTTTCCGTTTTGCAGGTCACCAAGCCCAAAGAGGATGAGCGCGAAGAGTGGGATCGACACGCCCACCGAGAACTGGCAGATCGTCGGAGGCCCATGATCCGGGCAGCGCCTGAAGACCATGTCCAGCAAGAAGCCACCCATGATGCTGGAAGCTTTTGTGCTAGTGTTGAAGAAAGCATAGATGGTTGCGGCCTGCTGCTTAGAAAAACAGCTCTGCTCCAGCCACATTCTCAAGTAGCTAAAGGCAAACCAGAGCGCAGTGCCAAAGATGCCCTGGCCGACGATCACCAGGAAAGTGGGCAAGCAACAGATCTTGCCGAGCTTCGGAGTCTCTTGAAGTATGACCTCCAGCATTGCTCGTTGGTCCCTCTCTTTGGTTTCCTTGACAAACATGCCCACTCCAATGCCCACAAAGGCGCGTAAAATTGCAATTACAAGCAGCGCGAATTGCCAGCCCGCGATGCTGGCAACCTGCTTGCCAGCCACAGTGGCAAAGGTGGCGAAGGCGGTCTGGCCCAGCTGGCCCGTGAAGATCAAACCCCCAAAGGCCTTGCCCCGTCCGTAAGTGCTGCTCTTGTCCGCGACGAGGCTGAAGAAAAGAGGCTGCACAATTCCAAGGCCAATGCCATTCACAGCCCGGAAGAGGGTCATGCAAAGCAAATCCGGCGACAAGGCACAGCCGATGAGGCCCAAGGCCCAGATGAGTGGGAAAGGAAACACGCGGGCGCGAAGGCGGATTCGATGCCTCGCACAAGGCCCAGGTTGCTGAGCGCACCTGGTGAGAGGTTGAAGTGCCTGGCAATCTCGGTGTACACTGTAGGGCCATGTTGTCTGTGTTCCAAGCTGGAGCCATGGTTTAAGCAATCTTGGCTCAGGCGATTGCCGCTCACAGACCTTTGGCGTGCCCTGCGTGACTGTTGATCCTACCATGGCGAGCCCCAGCCAGTTGCATTCAACTCGGGCAATGCTAAAACTACAGCAGCCTCCGACGATCAGCTGCCGCAGACACGAAGAGAGTACAAGAGAACCCTGGCACAAAGTGGCATGCCCTGTGAAGCCTAAAGATGCTGAGACGATCGTAGTCAAACATCTGTGCAGGTGTGTGTGTGTGTGTGTTTGTGCCACAGGAACGTGAAGTCTGTCTATGGTACGTAATTAAGGGAAAACCATCATAATATGAAGTCCGGAGACAAAATCCCGCTTGACTGCTACGGGTGGTGGGGTGGACGTCAAAGTTCCCCAATGCAAATTCACAGCCATATGAAGATTCCAACCAAGGGTAACTACGAATTGCCAAATTCTGTGAGGACTCCAAGTAGCTGTTGCGAGTAAACTAGGACTCTTTGTCAACCAGGATCTTGAGGTCCATTGCTGGCCCCTCTATTCCATATTCTTCTTCGGGTTGGCTTTTTTGCTTGGCTGCCGAAGGGAAACCAGAGGAAAACCACCAACTTATAGGGTCCCCCCTCTTCAGCATATGCATAACTACATGGAGACCCTTCAGTGGGGGGATGTGGAGATGTGTTAAAATCGGGGACCCCGAAATAGTAGCTCTCCTTGTAGTTTCCCTTTAAACTAACCTGAAAAGGATGCCCTAAAAAACAAACGCAAACTCAATTGCAGTATGCTCAGGGGGTCCCTAAACGTCATACCCGCTGGACCTGCAGCTTCCCGCCTAAGGCCGTGATGGCGGCAGCGGCCGCAGCAGCGGCCGCGGCGGCAGCGCCTGGCAAGGACCGAGGACCGGCGCGAAGAAAAATAGCGGTCGTCAACAAACTAAACAAGTACCAGTGTGTTCCGACCTGGGTGAACTGTGTCCGAAAAAGGGACCCCTCACACAACACACTCACACAAGGGACGTCTGGGGCCTTTTTACGGAGGATGGTAGCCCCACAAGCAAGGAACGTTTCTTGTTGAAGGTTTGTGCACTTCCATTTTGATGAGAGGGTACCCCGAATTGGTTAGGAGGTTAGGGGTTTGGGGTTAGAGCGTTAGGAGGCTAGGAGGCTAGGAGGAGGTTGAAGAAGGTTACGAGGTTAGGGCCAGGTTTGGAGACAATCAACCTAGGAGTTCAGGAGAATAGGAGGACAGATGGTAAACGCTGATCCTCAATGAACTTTGCACAACAGCCAAGGGCTCGAATACCCAAACCACAAGCGCACTGACTGGCAAAGACAGTGGTATTCAGGCATTACGGTTGCCAAACAAATGGCGGTCAAAAAACAAAAGTACACCACACCAAGCAAGATTGAGAGCAAACAGGGCAGAGTCAATGAAAACTGCGTGAAGACAAAGCAAACAAAACAAGCCCTGCGTTGCTCGAGCATGTCTGAGGCTGGCAGCATGTGCGAGGGAAACCACAGACCCAAACCTAGACAAACAGTCTTCTTGGTGGTTTAGTCAGCAACCGAGAAATGGAATCCATACTGAATCGGATTCCTTAGGGAACTTCTTGGGCACCTCCTTCGGAAGATGACAGAAGCCAACAGGCCTCTGCCAAGTTGGGATCTGCGGATCCGGATTCCGCGGCCTTGAATGAACCTAAGACCCTAAGAGAAACCGCCGGCGCCCGCAAAAAGAAAGGTGCAGGAAAACGAAGCCACAATGGTAGGGGTGGTTTAGGGAAATCTCCATACCGCTGTAAGATGCTGAGCCTGTGGCAGTCAATTCAGAAGCACACCGGCTGTTCTTAGCATTTAAACAAATGCTGATGATGGATCATAGAGTAGTTTGTTTAGAATGAAATGACCTGACATGCTAAACACTGCTTTGCAAAGGCTGCCTCAAGATTGTAGGCTTTCAAAGTCTACGCGCGAAGCAATACTCTGTGCCCAGGGGTCGTTTCCCAATTATCCACGAGAACCAACTGCTCCAATCCCCAAACCACCAATCCAAACAACCAGCTAACGATTGACGAAATCAACACCTTGTAGCCAGCCTTGGGCGCTGATGCCCGCGCCAGAATCTGAGAGGAGGGGCGACTTCGGCCAGTGCAAGGAGGATATGTTGTGGATTCTGACAAAAGTCGCCTTCTGTGCTATTTCCTCCTTTTCAAGGCGCAGCACCGTGCTGCGCCGCGCGCTCAGCCAAGACGTGATGTGTAGGACCCTTGCTCCATGCAACCTACACCCCTAAAGTTGGCACTAAGAAAACAGATGACAGGGAGGGGGGGGGGGGTGAAGTCCACCATGGACTCCAAAGTGTTTGGTGCCCCGCAGCCCATGGACGGGGAAGCATAGACTGGGCTCAAAAATAGATTCCTTTCTGGCGTCCACTTTGAAAGGCGGCACGCACCGGCGGCACCGAAACGGGTCCAAGAAGGAACCAGCGCTATTTTCGTCAACCCCCGTATGCAGTTTCCTTCAGAGAGGGCATCTGGCTGTTGCAATTCTTCGTTTCGTTCCGCTAATGTTGGTTCTGGCTCTTGCCTGCGGACATGACGGCAATCACTCTCAGCTGATGGAAATGTTCTGCCCATGGAACTTGCACTCCTCGTATAGGAAGTAACAATCAAACTAATAGGTACAGTCAGCACACAGTTGGAGAACTCACAGGAAAGGGTGGGTTCTGATTGTTTGTCACTCGAAGAGAAACTCCACACTCTCTTCCGCTTAAGGCGTCCCTCCCGGTGGAAATTTCTGATCTCTCGATTGGACATGCGGGGACCTGGTGTACAACTTCGGCGGTTCCGCCAGAGAATTGACAGATTCTAGACGCATCAAAATAGTTCAAACCAAACCGCTCACCTAAAAATATGACTGTTCCAGCACAAACTTCACACCCATCTATGTGCGTGTTGCAATGCTCTAACGGCATTTGGACCCGAAGATGTGTTGCTTCCCGTTGGTTTCGGCTTTTCGTTTTGCAATGATTTCCAATGGGGTAGTTTTGACTGGGCACACATCAAACACCAACACGCCCCCGCCTGCACTGCTGTCTGGCCGAGACCTTAACAAGCGAAGCATGAAACTTCAGATAGACACGCTGGACTTTACGACTTCCCGGTCCCCGAGCAAGTTGTTCAGTTCTTTGGAAGGCACTCACGTACCCCTTGTCCATTGTGGCTAATCGGGGATGCTTACCCAGGGAAAGGCGAAATTATGGGCAAACGGAGCCTGCAAAATGTTCTTGATGTACACCTGTAACTTGTGTGGAAGCTGGTGCAAGCAGACTACTGTCTGAAAAAAAAACCTCTTCTCTGTCCACCGTCGTTCACAAGACTGCCGTGGAGCACTCGTCCAAGATGCAAGCGAGTCGAGCCGACGGGGGAAAAATGAAGCGAGCCAGAAACGAAAGACTTGAACAAACAGCGCAGGGCAATCCTCTGACATGCCGCCAACCTTCAGATGAGCAGAACTGGAAGGAGTGCGTGAGAATAATGCGCAACGAAGACTGGCTTTCCTTTTCCTTTGATATCACAAAATATGGACACAAGAAAACATCTTCCCACGAGCATCGGCCAGCCAGCGGTTTTGGGAGATCTCAGTTGATCTCGTCGCTCCGTGCCCTGATCCCTTGGGCCCTCTGCCGCTCGTTCTGGGCTGGGACCCGTGCGGTGCCCCGTCCACGGCAGTGCGCAGGACGTTCCGGAAGACAGTCAGCAGCTGCGGCAGCCAGGGCATCTGCCTGCCGGGCGCGGAAATCGGACTTTTTTGGAAGATACATCCCAACATCACGGGCCCTTAAAGGGTTCCGCAAATGATACATCCAAATGTCACGTGTTTCAACAGCAAAGGTCCTCTCGATCAGCTGCTAAATGAAAATATTCAACGTTGCCAAAATGCATCCTGTGAAAAACCTACCCACCCACTCTCCAAGTATCTTCTCGCTCTACGCGCCCGGCGTGAGGTCGCAGGCGGCCCCGGCATCGCGCAGGCGAAGCAAGGGCTCCTCGCGGGCCGGCAAGTCAGCCACAAGGCGGTTGCCAGATTGAGGATGATGTTACAGGCTACACCATGACAGCACAATTCCTTTTATGTAAGCAAAGGGGATGATCAAAATGGGGCAATTGGTCATTTACTTTCACAGATGGGTGCTGCCTGATAGATTGAAATTCATAGGGCAATCAGTAAAGCTCACAAAACGTACAATGATCAAGCCTACAGCTCAGCTTGGCTGTCAATTGTTGCGTAACTGCTCTGGTGAAAAGTCGGCCCGTCCAGCCAGCAGGCTCAAACCACTGAGACGGCTTTCAAAGCAAAGTTCGAAGAGGGTAAGATCAGAAAACCTGGTGGCACACACATAATATATAAATAAATATATATATATATATATATATACATGCATGTATGTATGTACATATATGACACATGCCAAAACAAGAATGGTGACACCTCAGGACCATGCTCTCTGGAGGGACCGAGGCAAACAGAAGATGTGTCTACAAATTCTGTTTCCAGAGGACCCCAACCAACCCACCCCGTCCCAACCCATCTCCCACGTCGACTCGTCAACCCATCTCCAGCGCGGAGGCCGCCGCTTCCACCGCCCGCGGCAGCTGCTTCTCCGCGGCCAGGGCCCGCGCCCGCGCCGCCTCGAGCTCCTCAAAGCGGGCGCGGGAAACCCCCTCGCCGCCCTTGCTCAAAACTCAAAAGATATCAGCGCGAAGTCGAGTAAGGAGAACAAGGACCACCGGCTTTCTGGGGCCCACAATCGCAGAACCAGCTTCCTGCGCTTGCCTCCAAGTAGCAATGAACTTCATTTATAGGAAGATCTGACCTATCAATTCCCAGCAGGAAATCTTCAAGGATGCTACGCTTGTCAAGAGACCTCCCGTTGCGAAATGCAACACTCTAATCAAGTCAACGCTGAACTCAAGGAAGGGTCTGCGTGTCAATCCAAACCTGTTCTCAAACAAAATGCAACAAACGCATGACCCCGAGAGGGCATGTCCTCTACGCTGTCAAACCTTCAGTAACTAGTGGCTTCTGGGCCACATTCAGATCCCAAGGTCGAGTGTCTTTCCACCCAATGAGCATGGAGAGATCAAACCAACATTCAGAACCCACAACACAAAGTTTCAGGGAGTTCTGAATTGCTTGCAGTCCACTGGAACTGCGCAACACCCCAAATAATGGGACAGACTTGGTGCCATTGGACACCTCCTGGGAAACCCTTCGTTCCCAGCTAACGGGGAGGGGGGTGGGGGGCACAAGTGAACCCGGACATCGACCTATGCCCGGGTTCACAAGCTGGTTGGATAAACAGTGGACGGGACTAGGCTGAAATTTTGCTGCACAGGTCCAAAGTGTTCACACATTAAATCTAAAAACTTTCAGGCGATTGGCATTTTTGCGGCCCTTTTGCTTTGTTTGTGAATAGCTGCATGTTCCCCAGGTCCTCAACCAGAGTAGTGACCTGGTCATAGATCTCCTGATCAGCAGCCGGGCTCGGCCTGGGCACCGGTGGCAATGGCCCAGCAAGCAGCTTGTTCAGACGCTTGGCTGGCTGGCTGGCTGGCTGGCTGGTTGACTGGTTGCTTGCCTGGTCGCCTAGATGCCTGGCTGGTTGGCTGGCTGGGTTGGTTGGTTGCTTGGCTTGGTTGGTCGGTTGGTTGGTTCGTTTGTTGGCCGGCTGATTTTTGGTTGACTGTTGGTTTGGGAAGTGCGGTTGGGAACACTTAGATTCGATCATGCAGAAACTTGGCTAGCACGTCTGCAATCTGCGAGGATATCTCCGCACCATCTCTCTTCGCAAATTCTGCAATCTGTCGGCACAAAACCCCTTTGCCAAGCCTGTGGGAGAAAATGCACGGGAAACCCTTTACAATAATGTGTCAATCTTGTTTACCGAGTATTTTCCAGGTTCCAAGTCAGAACTTTTGGGCCGCGCATTGAAGTGAATCGGCTTCCCGTACTGCCGCAGCTCAAAATGGGCACGCTCAAAATGCATGCTGGTTTGCTGCTCATATGGGAATGTGGTAAGGAACTGGACAATTCAAAGCTGGTTGACCACCGGAAGGTCAAAGGCTAGATTCACCCAACCCATCACCATCTTGGAGCACAGACTTTGGACCGGCGCTAGCAGGCACTTTGGCAGCTGCCTCTGGGAGGAAAAGCCGCAAGTTTTGCCCTGCGATGTTTGGAGAGCTTCCCAAAACATCCCTTCCACCAATCCCATAGCTTCCCTTCGCAAGAGCCGCATCCAGAACGCCCACTCGCTGCTTATTAAAAAGCTAGCAGCACGTTGAGAGCACGCGGCCATGTGCCTCTTTGCGGGGCAGAGGAAAGTAAAGGGCAAAGGCAACCCCAAAATGCATCCGAAGCCACGAAAGCACTGGACAAAAAAGACTCCCATGGCCTCGTCTTTCGAACCTTGCGCCGGGTGCGGTTTCTGAGAAGCAACCAGCAGAACGGCAGGGGATGGCTTCTGTCGTTGGTAATTTCGCATTATCTCAAACGAGGAAGGGTTCATACATGTCGGGTGTTGTGATGATGCGAGTATGTGTGCAGCTTGGTTGCAGTGTTTGCTGAGGCCATCAGTTCCAAGACGCAACTGTGTCCGTCTCAAAACGGACCCATCTTTGGATGGTTCCAAAGGGAAACCTAAAGGAAACCAACCGTCTTCAAGAGTCGTTC
Organism: Effrenium voratum; assembly: GCA_963377175.1. Lineage (NCBI taxonomy): Eukaryota > Dinophyceae > Suessiales > Symbiodiniaceae > Effrenium > Effrenium voratum. Next base: position 1,328,614 of record CAUJNA010000291.1, read on the forward strand.
ATATTCAAGCATACCCATATAAAAACATGCCGGTGCAAGTATATCATATTATATGTGATATGTGTATTATGTACATGTACGAATTCATATATAGTCATGGCTCCGACGAAGCGCGTCGAATGGGAAATGCACTTTGGACATGACATGCCCAAAACGCCGACACACCAACCTCGCGAATTCCAATCTGGCAGGGCATCCTCTTTTGCAGAATATAAATATCACGAGGATCCAAACACCGCGAACAGCAGCTGGCCTTTGGGCGTAGCTGCCCGATGTCTCACCTGAACTGCTAGTGCCGGAGGTCTACAAGGTGGGCGTCCAACAATCAAAATCATGTCAATCAGGGCAAGGCCGACGCACGACAGTGTACATGTTCTTGTTCTTCTGTGAGGCATTTTGACCGAAACTCGATTGATGGATGCAAAGGCGTGATGTGAAGTTGTTGGTGTCTTACGGTGCAAATCGACGGAATCAACTGCAAGCTGTCGGCCTCTTGATCACCAGCTGCCAGCCTCCCCCTACGATATCATCTTGCAAAGCCATGCAAAGTCAACCCTTTGCTTCTGAAACGAAGGGAGGGGGCCGCTCTCTTGAGGCAGCCAGGTCATTGCCGTCCGTTTCAACGTCCGTTTCAACCACGCCCATCTTGTACTCCCTGAGCAGGCCACTGAGACATCGCGGCGCCTGCGAAAGTCCAGCAGGGACTGAAACAAGCACGAAGCCCGGGTCGTTGGCAACACAGGCTTGAAGATTCTCCATCCGACCCAAACCTGTCAACGGGAAACGACAATGTTCCTTTGCTGTGGCTAGGAAGATCGCCACTTTCTGCTTGCACCTGTCCACGCTGGTCTCGCTCTCACATCTTCTCATCACAAGCCGAAAGCCCTTCATGCCACATCCCAGTTCCGGTAGGTGCCAGTTTTGACCAAAGTTCGGGCGTACCCAATTTACAATCAGGCTTCAGATCGAGCGCATGAGAGGCAAGCCTGCTCGGCGGAGGTCCACAAACAAACTTTTGGAGAAGTGTATACCAACTCTACACATTGTGTGGCCACACCCTCCTGCACAAGATGCCCTTGTTCTTTGACGTTTATGCAGATCCCGTGGATCTTGTTCTTGGATCTTGGATCTGCGACTCGACTCGTCTCCCGCCTCTCATCCACCCACATGCATCCGCCCTGCCGGGCACCTGCGCTGAGCAAGTTTCAGCTGGCTGCATTCTCTCGTTGATCACGTGACTTCACACAAGGAGTCAGCCTGGGCTTAGCGACCGGACGGAAGCCCAAGAGAAAAACAAACTCTCCTGATGAAACCGGTTCAGGAAATCAAGAGTGACTATGTACAGTACTCGAGTCAGCTGAAAAATTGCCCATCTGCTGGGCATGACATGTTGATGAAGAGCAGGGCCACGGCAAAGAAATGCCTGCTGTAGATGGTGTTCGTCTGCGCACAGAGCCTGGGCAAACTCAAGGAGACACCACAATGTCAGCCTCAGGGATGGGGCGCGGTCCATCTTAGCATTATTTGCCTACTATTGTAATCTAGGCTGACGTTGGCCTGAATTGGTCAGCCCCGACCACTTGTGTGAGTCTGCCCTGCCTGGTATGCAGGTGACTTCCAACCTTGTGAACCTATCTTGACGATCCACCACTGTTGGATACCGAGCGCACATGGCGTCCGATACAGGAATTCCCGAAGGGATGGCTACAACGGAACACACTGTGCATCCTCAAAAAGCGTGAAATCAGTCAGTTTCCCTGTGTACAGGATTGATGTTTTTTTGGCCAAGGGAGATTAACCATGCATCAGGTTCGGAAATGACTTGTTGATGAAGCTCTGTGGCAACTTCTTTGTAATGCTGACCCCGGATCAATTAACCTGGTGGATCATTCGAAGGGTGTTTCCCTCCAAGTAAAGAATATCTTCGAAACCTAGGCACCCCCTATCAATCAAGCTAGCTAGCAACGGCGCCAACCTGCCGGATCCTCTTCAGATTGGCCCACATGCGAACCCTTTCAATTTTAAACGTGCACTTCGACACAGCGGATGCTGCCGATATCTGGCTGCTGCAAACCACCAGTGCTGGTTGCCATGCATCTTGGAGTTCTGACCTATCTCAATGATCAAATCATTCGTCGGACATTCAATACACCTACCCCCTCAACACAAATTAGCTGGAAATCATCTTAACGGGAGATGTCGTCTTTCCACCATTCCTGCATTTTTGTTCGTCTCAAAAAGAATGCTCCGCTGAGATCTTGGCCTTCTGGTGGTGTTCCTGTTTAACAAAACAGAACAGCGTCAAAGAAGGAGGATGCCAGGCGACGTGAAACCAAGCGATGAGTGGAAGCTCATTATGCAGCCCACGGGGCTCTCAGAGGATGCCCGCGTGCCGGCGCCTCGCACCGCGCCCCTGACAAATGACAGGTTCGGCTCCGGCGGCTGGGGACAAGCGGGGGCACTCCTTTGCCCCGTCAGCGTCCATTTTGCACCCGGAGAGTTGCCTCTCAAAGACATGCTTGGTATTCATGGTATACCAGTGAGCCGCAGTCAAACTCCTGTGGGTTCGTAGTGCTGCCTGCGAAAGGGTGCTTGCACGGTGCTCCCTGAGCCCTGCTCAAGGGTCGATGACAAGCAAGAAAATGTTCTGACCATGGTGCAAGTTTGGTGAGGCATCAACACCTGACCGTTGTGCGTGCCATGCCGGCAGGAAGTCCCCTGCCGATGTCCGCGGCGTGTGGGAACGAAAGCAACGGTACAGAAACCCTTACCAATTGATGAGGTCTGCAACTTTCTCCAATTCAGTGACCATCCGCATCAGGGATAGACATTTAAGACTTAAGCAACTCGAAAGCCCAAACCTCAGCATTCCTGGAAAACAGACTGAACACAAATGGCAATACCCCACTTGACCCAGAGCTTAAGCATGGCTGGGGTGCTCCGGAAATCTCGCCCGTGCGAGCGCTGGCTCGTTGCGCCGATCCTTCCGCAGGCCTCGAGAGAGGCTTGCTGTAAGGAGATCTGCTTGCCCTGCACAGAGAGTCTTGCAAAAGAATGTCGGCCATGATTATTTAATACCCCCCATTTATCATGGGGGATTCCAGTTTGGTGGGGATGTCTTTCTTCCAGGAGACACGGTGACTAATAAGGGGGGTTGATTGAATGGTCAACATTCCTCCGAGGCGCATGACTTTCGTTCAGGATCTGGCCTCTTGGGTGCATGATTCGAGCGCCTATGGTACGTCGAGCTCGGGGGCCGCACTGATGGGCGAACTCACGTAAAGGTATCCGTCCTCACGAATGCCCCCCGCACCTGGGCCGAGGAACCTCCAAACCCCTCGAAGACAGCTCATACCAGGAACAAACCTATGGTTCCCTCGTCTCGATGCGTGTCATAGGCGGCTCAAAGACGGCAAATGGTATCGTGTGTTGTCATGTTGAATCGAACTTATATCATGGTCACCCATGCTCATGAGGCAACGAACTTTCCAAACTGTGGGTCCAGCACTTGCATGCTGGAACTGTTCCATGCTGGCGCTGTGTTGTTCATTCCGGCATATTCACTACTCGCAGACTAGGCACTTTTGCTCAGGGTTCCACCTTTGAATTGCCACAAGGTAGACTTTACCTGGGTGCGTCATGTTGGCTTCCTACAAAGAGATCAAGGAATATCAAAGAATAGTTCGCTGCTTTTCCCTCGTGCAAGGCCCACCCCCCACCGCACCTGCGGCCAAAATCCTCTTAGGTAGTTGAAGCGGCTGGCCTGCGCGAAAAGAAACTAGCAGAGGTCCCCTCACAATCAAACAAAATGTTGATCGCCCACCAAAGAAACCTACATGCGCTTATGGACCTGCAAACCGATTAATAGATCTATATAATGTATACATATATATATATATATATATGCACACATATGGTCACATGATCTACCTCTACGCCTTCGATCACAAAAAATATGGCTTTGTCCTGGTTGTTGCTGTTGTTATTTCGTATTTTGGAAGTTTGTTCCCAACCAGATTCTGGTCAGAAAACTAAGGCTAGTTTTGCCAGACTTGTTGGTGTTCACTTGGAAGACGACACATGGTGCAAAAAGCCCAGACTTGGAAGCAGTGAGTACTGCTTGAGAGTGTTAAAACTTGGAAGCAGCTACCCTCGTTTAGCTGTACTGTCCATGTGCCGCAGCATTGCGCAGAGACAGACGAGTTCGAGTCATAGAGCTCTTGGGTTGCCAAAGACTGTTTTTTCTTCAACCTTACAACATTCTTCAGGCCTCAAAAAGATACAATGTCCTTTCCAATACGGATGTTCAATGTGTTACTCACAACTTTACTTCAGTACAATGTCTAGTGTCGAATAAGAATTCAGTATGATGCCTCCTTTAAACTGGATTTCAAAATAGACACCAGAATCTCTAGCTTCCATGAGAATTTGAATACTAAGCTGAGCTCCGTTTCACTCAAGTGGAAATGAATAAGGTGTGTTGTGGAATGCTTATTTCAAAATATATCATGAAAGTTGCATCGGTTTGCAGGACAGTCTGTTGATCATAACTGAATCTGCGTGGACCAGGCGCGGCCATCAAAAAGAGCCCGCCTGCGAGATCGCAGGCTGTTAAGAAGAGCTAGCATGCAAGATCTGAACATGACACTCGTCTACTATTATCAAGTTCTCTATAATGTCTATAATTGTCTTGTGTTTTGTGGGACCTTACAGCATTTAAGAGCTTTCAGGCCTCAAAATGCTGCAAGGTCCCACCAACAAATCCTCTGAGGTCTAAGAAGATTGAGACCTTGCAGCATGTGCTGACATCATCTTTAAAAAAAAAAATGCTATCTGAATTCTAGTTGAGACCAAAAAAAACGACTAAAGCTATTGTCTTCGCAAATCTAGGTAAATCCTAACAACAAGGTTGACCAAATAATCCTGGGAAAGGAAATCCCCTAACAACACATCTAAGCTGAAAGAAGAAGTCTAATTAAAACCGAATTGAAATCCTATAGGTATGTACATATGTGCCTATGTGTTCACTTACTTGTTCATTCATGTACTTGGATATGGAATTATGTGTTTACTTGTTAATTGATCTATTCATGTATCTATGCATCTACCTGTCTACCTATTTACCTGTTGTGTCATATGTCTATCTATGTATCTATCTATCTATCTATCTATCTATCTATCTATCGATCTTGTCGTTTGTTTACTCATTAATGTATTGATTTATGTATATACAGTATTTACGTTGTTATATCTGCGCCTATGAATATATGTCGGGCAGCAAGCAGCGCTCTGCTTTCTCTCTTCGAACCTTCCATCCAAGTGGTCTTGTCCAGAGCAAAGGCATCTCGTGGTGAAAGGCGAAGTTGACCGCTACTGCACGCCAGCCTGTAGTTCCTCAATGCTTTCGGCATGACATCCGGACCTGGGTGCCGGGTCAAGTGTGCAGAGGCCATCACCTGCACGCGCTTAGAGGGCAAGTAACTGCGTCTCATTGTGTTTTTGATAGCTCCCAGCCGTGCTTCGGCACGGCTGTTTCCTTTAGAAGCTCAGAAGTATTTGGAGCTTTGCTTTACTAACTTGGGCGCCTTGCGCGAGACTGCCGAACCCCACCCCACCCCATCCACCCCATGTACGAAGAGCCTTACGTCGCGTTTTAAAGTCTTTGTAAAGCTCCTTATACAGCTCCTTGCAAAGCGCCTTACAAGCCTGATTTCTCTTTATAAAGCTCCTTATAAGGCTCCTTATAAAGCTTCTTATAAAGCTCCTTATGAAGCTCCTTTATCCTATAAAGCTCCTTGAGCTCGCTCTAAAGCTCTTTATAAGGCTCCTTATAAAGCTCCTTATGAAGTTCTTACAGGGCTCATTATGATTCTTTATAAGACTCCTTATAAAGCTGCTTGTAAAGCTCCTTACGAGGCTCAGCCCCACCCCACCCACCCAACCCTGGTCGGTGGACGCTACCATCCCACCCCCCCCCCCCCCCCCCACACCCCCCCCCACACCCCCCACCCCACCCCACCCCCGAACGGAGGCAACGGCGAACGTAGGCTCCTGCAGGTATATGTAGTTGTTTGTATTAACTTGCATACTGATTTGTTCATTTTGTGTAGTATCTATGTATATATCGATCTAGTTATGCTGTGTTGGTTGTGTACGTACATACTTATTTTGCGGATTGTTTACTTTGGAAGTATGTGTTTATGAAGTCTGTATTTGTAAATTCATGTTTATTTTATTTGTTCAGCAATTTGAAAACGGTGTACTAGTTTATGTCGTTATTTGTTTGTCTGCTTTCTTTTTGTGAATTTATTGCTTTTCTTCACGTGATTGTTTATGTATCTACTTATTTACTGAGTTGCTTGAGCATACATTGATATATCATCTATCAAATTACTTGTTTATTCATTTAGTTACTTGTTGACTGACTTCCTTACGTATATATATATATATATGTGCATTGATGTGTTTCATGATTCATGTGTTTGTTTTCGTACTGGTTTATATGTACTTATTTAATTGTTTATCGATCTACCCCTGTATTTATGGATTCATTCATGTGATAGTGCATTGACTTACTTGTTTATTTCTATATGTACTCACTAACTCATGATTTGTTCATATATCTGCTTGTTTAGTATTTGTGAATTTGAATTGCGAAGCACGGCACATTAGCCTTGCTTTTGTTCACCGGAAAGAACTCTTATGGTCCGGACCCGACGCTTGATCTGGCCTCAGACTCGTTTGGGTGTCGTTTCAAAGGCAAATGCTGTTGTTTCAACTAGCCCCGAAACAAAGCCGGGTGTCATCTAAGTTCCAGCTAAGCCCCCTGCCAAGGCATGTTCTAAGCATCTCATGACTTGTTCACTGGTCAAGTTCTCAACCCCAATGTGATCAACCAAATCTTGCTGCAGAGACTCAAAAATCCAGGCCCATGGAGAAACGGACCCAGTACGCGAGATGTTGCCGCGCGACGCAAAACGTCTCCTCCCGCCGCAGCATCCGCCGGCATCAGCCCACCTGGCGAAAAATGCTCGCCCATTGCCAGCGGCAAAGCACGCGCAAACAAAGGAAGGATGCGACAATGTAGTGTAAATCGTGGCTCCACTACTTTCATCAGTTTCCCCTTAATTGGGGGCTTGGATGGGTGATTCGCAGGGAAGGGGGCGGTTTCCCATTAAACATTCAAGTCCCAAAACCAGCAGTCACTTATCCAAACCACCAAGATTCCTCTTCAAACTTCAAACACGCGTTTCGGGGGAAATTCTGGTGCTGGGATGCCGTGCTCTTAACATCACTCAGAGTGGAAACGAACATGTAAGCAAAATGAGAGCATGGATGCAAAATACACCAAGGCTAGCGACGTCTGTCAAAAATGACGAACATAACCGACAGAATGCGCATTGCTAATGTGTGACCACGATGAACTCAAAGGCTCCCTAGCACCTAAACCTCTTGTGTCGCACCGTTCAATGCAGATTGGGTTCGGCTCTGGATGCGTCAATGCGGTAATGTTCCCGGTCCCCCTCCCTTTTGCCCCATGTCCCATCAATGCAACATAAAGGACCTATTTGTGTGGATCCCAAATTTGTTGGATCCTGGTTCGCAATTATTGGTCATGAGACACTTTATTCAGCCGGTCTTCGTGCCATGGACACTCCCAGCATCTGTTGGAACAAACAAAGGCCAGTATTGAAGCTGCTCAATCCTTCACTAGTGCCTGCCTTGAGCATAACCTCGATCGAACCATAGTGCATCCTGGCCAAACGTGCATGCGTGGCACAGTTGGAAGTGCCTACTGTAGAGCCGTTCCCTTCAAAATCGAAGCCTTCAAAGGCTACCAAAAAAGAAGTGTTCATTATTCAGCAAGCCTGACTGGGCATGGTTTGCTCAAAGCATATTTGACAGCGTCAGGCCATGAATATCTGCAGCAGTCATGGCGGGTCACATCGGCCATGAGGCGGCATCCCGACAACTTGGAGCCAACACCGCTGCAAAACAGAAAGCCATAATCATGTCCACGCCACGCTGAATGTCAGTCAAGTTCCTGAAACGCTATCTTGCAAAATGAACTACGACGCTATTGTGTAACGCTGTTCCAAACGGCACAAGTTTGAACCTTCAGCAAATGTCCTTAAGTCCTGAAGTCATGGGTCATGAGGAAATGTTGACATAAAGGAGTGATGGGTTGGTTTTTGAACCTGAGATATCTCAATCTGAAGGGGTTGTGCAAGGTGTATGTCTCCGTCGCAGATGCGCTGTTCTCTTTATGTTGCCCATCCCCATCAGAAACTCGTGTTTGCTGTTCATGGCTGGCTCGTTCACCGATTGCATTCAATAGAAGTGCTGAATATTGTCGAAAGTGACGCTGGGAACGCAAACGTTCCAAATTGCGTTTTAGGGTAAAACTTTGAGACTCCGTCAATCAGACCAGCGGCAAAATATCCACGCAAAAACACAGCGAAATTCGCACGCTGATGCCAACAGGGACGCCGTTTTCAGTCCCGGCCGAAAGATGTGCCAGTGGCATTGACAATCTTGGCCGGGCTCGTGAAAGTGCCACTCAGCACCGTCAGCCTTTCCTACTTGCTTTGGCATTCGTTCCGATTACGGACGACCCCCTGGCGAGACTGACCTCGCACTTTTTCCCGAAAGCATTCCGAAAGGTTTCTCCAGTAAAGTCGTTGCGTTCTGCACAGCTCAACTGCATGGGGAAAGTGGACTGTGAAATGCATGGAGGCATGCATAGCAAAAAACTGCAGACGCATGCACAGGGAAAGTAGACAGGAAAATGAATAGAGGCAGGCACAGGGAAAGTAGACAGCGAAATACATAGAGGCCTGCATAGGGCAAGTACAGAGTGAAGTCCATAGATGCATGCACAATGCATTGGACAGTGAAATGCATAGAGGCATACACAGGGAAAGTAGACAGTGTGTTTCAAGAAATGAAACCGCAGGTTTGGGTCAAGGCTAGGAGCAAAACGGCCAACGCATAGTTCGATTCACCACATGCCCTAAACACAAGGGAAAAGAAACCCTAAGCAATGCATACAGGCATGCACAGGGAAAGTAGACAATGTAATGCATACAGGCATGCACAGGGAAAGTAGACAATGAAATGCATAGAGCCATGCATAGGGAAAGTACACTGTGAAATGCTTAGCGATCCTGCATTCCTTCTCGCAAGAACATAGCTTGCACGAGGAAATTTGCACGCTAACTTAAAATTAGTATCTTAAGGCCGCGCGGTGGGACTCCGCGAAAATGAGACCCTCTCAGGGATCGGCGCGGTCGATGTGCAACAAACTGCGTTTGTTTTTGCGATTCTTGCCGTGCGCGCACGACCCTCTGCGGGGATCAGTGTCGTGGTGGATGTGCAAAAAATGCGGGTTTGTTGCGATTTTCAACTTGCCCACGCGGCCCTTTGCGGGGATCGGCGTGGTCGATGTGCAAAAACTGTGGACTTTTAGCGATTCGCGATGCGCGTGCGCCTCTGCGGGGATCGCCGGGGTCGATGCGCAAAAACTGCAGACTTTGTGCGATTCCTGCCGTGCGCGCGCGGCCCTCCGCGTGGATCAGGACAGAGTGAAGTGCATAGATGCACGCGAAGGGAAAGTAGACAATGAAACGCTGTAAAATGCATAGTTGCAAAAATGCAAACAACTCACAACTTTTGCACATCGACCACACCGTCGCGCGCGCAAGCTGAAAATCGCAAGAAAACCCCAGTTTATGCTAATCGACCTACTTTCCCTGCGCATGCCTCTATGCATTTCACTGTCGCCCTACGCATGGCTCTATGCGTTTCACTGTCTACTTTCCCTGCGCGTGCCTCTGCGCATTTCACTGTCTACTTTCCCTGCGCGTGCCTCTACGCATTTCACTGCGCGCTCTCCCTAGAATGCATTTCACTGTGTATCCCCTTATCTTTATTCATGGCCAAGCTTTCCATTCCACGTGGCTCATCCCACACTTGATTCTACATCTCTCTCTTTAGAGGGCATTCTCCAAAAGGGTTTTAATGCAGCTGAAAGGCTTCTGACACTTGTCCGTCCAGGAAACGACCTCGTTCTGCGAAGGATCCGGAAGCTGAAGTGCTGCAGAGAGCGTGCCTGCACTATATCGACCCCTAGATACCCTTGCAGTTTGCCCCGTAGCTGCGTTCTGCAAGGCAGGCTAAAAAACCAGGGAAAAACTAGACGACGAGTGGCCCGGAAGCATAGAGGCAAGTTGATGCAGGTGAAGTAACTCTTGAAAACTTAGCATGAGAAGTTGGCAGGCGAAGTAATTCTCAAAAACTTGGCATGAGAAGCTGGCAGGTGAAATAACTCTCGAATAGTTGGGTGGCAAAGTTGGCTTGTGAAGCAATTCTCGCAAAGTTGCCATAAGAAGTTGGCAGGACATGTAATTCTCGAAAAGTTTGCGTGAGAAGCTGACAGGTGAAGTAACTCTCGAAAAGTTGGCTGGCGAAGTTGGCGGGTGAAGTAACTCTCGGAAAGTTGGCAAGAGAAGTTGGCAAGTGAAACAACTCTCGAAAAGTTGGCACGAGACATTGGCAGGTGAAGTAATCTCGAAAAGTTGGCATGAGAAGCTGGCGGGTAAAGTAGTTCTCGAAAAGTTGGCATGAGAAGCTGGCAGGTAAAGTAAATCTCGAAAAGTTGGCTGGCGAAGTTAGCGGGTGAAGTAATTCTCGAGAAGTTGCCATGAGAAGTTGGCAGGAGAAGTAACTCAAGAGAAAAGTTGGCATGAGAAGTTGACAGGTGAAATACTCTCAAAGAGTTGGCGTGACAAGTTGGCAGGTGAAGTAACTCAAAAGAAAAGTTGGCAGGTGAAGTAATTTTCGGAAAGTTGGCGCGAGGCTGGCAGGTGAAGTAATTCTCGAAAAGTTGGCACGAGAAGATGGCGCGTGAAGTCTTTGTCGAAAAGTTGGCGTGAGAAGCCGGCAGGTCAATTAACTCTTGAAAAGTTAGCATGAGATGTTGGCGAAGTAATTCTCGAAAAGTTGGCACGAGAAGTTGGCAGGTGAAGTAATCTTGAAAAGTTGGCATGAAAAGCTGGCAGGTAAAGTAGTTCTCGAAAAGTTGGCACAAGAAGCTGGCAGGTAAAGTAAATCTCGAAAAGTTGGCGAAGTTAGCGGGTGAAGTAACTCAAGAGAAAAGTTAGCATGAGAAGTTGGCAGGCGAAGTAATTCTCGAATAGTTGGCGCGGGAAGTTGGCAGGTGAAGTAACTCTCGAAAAGTTGGCAGGGGCGATGTTGGCAGGTGAAGTACCTCTCGACAAGTTGGCGCGGGAAGTTGGCAGGTGAAGCAACTCTCGAAAAGTTGGCAGGCAAAGTTGGCAGGTGAAGTAACTCTCGAAAAGTTGGCATGAGAAGCTGGCAGGTGCAGTAACTCTCGAAAAGTTGGCACGAGGCAGGTGAAGTAATCTCGAAAGGTTGGCGCGAAAAGTTGGCAGGTGAAGTAATTTCTCGAAAAGTTGGCGTGAGAGGCTGGCAAATGAAGTATTTCTCGAAAAGTTGGCACGAGAAGTTGGCAGGTGAAGTATTTGTCGAAAAGTTGGCATGAGAAGCTCCCAGGTTTGTCACCCGTTGTCACCGTTTGTCACCCCTACCTTTTTGGGCTGAAAAAGAGCACAAAACGGTCAGTTTCCCGAATTCCTGAAGACCTCGTTTTTTTTTCGGTCAAACAGCAGTAAGGAACATACGCCTATCGATTTGAGCGTTTTTGGGCCAAAGAGGTCCTGCCTCTTGATTTTCCGTTTTTGGCCCGAAAAAGCTGCAAAAATCCATCCTGCCGAGCTTGTCACCCTTTAGCTTTTAGCCCGAAAAAGCGCTTTCCTGAATTGCTGAAGACCTTGTTCTGTTCGCTCAGAAAACGGTTCTGGAGGCTTTCCAAGGCTCAAAATCACGGCAATGTTAAGGCATGTTGCACTGCTCCTAGCTTGAACCCAAACATGAACACCCAAAAGAACAAAGCAAGTCCGAAGCGGCCGCAGTTCTTTTTACCGGGATTGCTGAAAGTAGCACTGCTTCCAGGGCACTGGTGCGCCTGGAACAGGAGGTGCGTTGACCGGGTTTCAAATGAAACCGCAAGTTTGGGTCAAGGCTAGGAGCAAAACGGCCACCGCGTAGTTCGATTCACAACATGCCCTAAACACAAGGGAAAAGAAACCCTAAGCGTTAAGGCATGTTGCACTGCTCCTAGCTTGAACCCAAACATGAACACCCAAAAGAACAACGCAAGTCCGAAGCGGCCGCAGTTCTTTTTACCGGGATTGCTGAAAGTAGCACTGCTTCCAGGGCACTGGTGCGCCTGGAACAGGAGGTGCGTTGACCCCCCCTTCAGTGTTTCAGGCAACCCCGGTATAAGCGAGCCAGCTGGGCCGCCGGCCTCATCACCCGCCCTTCAGAGTGGGGTTGTACCTGGCAGGGCAAATGTCCGCGTGACAATGCACGCTTGCGGCTGTGAGCAGCCTGTTGCTCAGGGTCTGCACTTTTTTCGGTCAGAGCGGCTTGATGTAAGCGGCTGGCTGACGCAGCCAGTTGTTCTGGCTGCCAGGGCGAAGACGGCCATTTGGTCGCAATGCATGTTGGGATGCAAATAAGGCTGGCTAAGCAGTGCTGGAGGCAGCTGCCAGGTGTTCCGGGCGCCAGGGCGCATCCATCGGACACAGCTGAATGCCTCGGCCTGACATTGCTAGGCCCGCAGGGCTGAAGCGTATGCGACTTTCAGGGCGATGGCTGAATCGGGCCAACCGACCTCTGCTGAGATCGTCTGCCCAATCATTGCACCTTCCTGGAACGTGCGTTGGCTGCAGTAGCACATTGTGAGCGTGAGCCCAGAAGGCTGTTAACTGCACGAAAAGTTGCAACGGCCAGGAGGTCGTGAACAACTTGTTAAGGCTTGCTTCCGTTGCGGAATTGCCCGTGCCTGAAGGCATGCTGAACGAGTAGTGCCCACCACCAATGTGGCTGTGGGTTGCTTGCAGTAGTGCTAACTGTGCCAGCGTCTCGAAACATGCGATGTACCGCTGTCCAGGCCCGTATGTCCCGCATGTTCCAGGTTTCGGCAAACCAAACCACTTGAGGAGGATGTGATTGCCCAGCCCCCTATCCCTACCAAGTCGTCTTCGGCACACGCATCCGCTGCAGCCAGTGCTTGCAGCTGGTGCGGCCGCGCCAAGGGCTGAACGGGCGAGTGCTGAAAGCACAACGCCAGCCATGTAAGGCATTGCTGGCTTGACTTGGAAAGGCTAGTATATGGGTTATTGGGGTCCGCGATGCGCACCCACGTGGGTTTGCTTGTGCCGAGCACCCGCGGGATGTCCTGAGGGCAGTGCGTGGTGCGACCTGAAATTTCCAAGATTTTGGAGCCCACTGTGATCCACAAGCCGGGAAGGCTATGGCTGGTTTTGAGATCCTTGTTCAAGGATGCTCTGAAGGCTGACCACATTTGAGGCGGTATCGAGCGCATCAAGCCTGGTGGGCTGTTGAGGTCCGAGTATAGTGGCGCTAGCCAGGATCTCAGATGCAGCGCAATGCTGGTGGCCCAAATGAGCAGGCCTATGCACTGCTCGAGTGTTTTGCGGAGCACCCGTCGGCTCCCCAGCATTGCTTTGATCAAGGCGTCCAGCTTGGTCAGTTTAGCGGACACGAGCTGAATGGTGTCGTGGGAGAAGTTGATCTCCCAGCCGCACCAAACAAGGCTGTCCTGGAATTGCGCCTTTTTCCATGAAATTGGCGCCGCAATGGCGCAAAAGAAAAGCACCACCAAGGCAAACATATCTGGTGCGCTATCTCGGAAGAGTGCACACAGAAGGTCGTCCACAAAAAGGAAGGCTTTGCGGGGCTTCCAAGCCAGCAACCCATGCACCTGGCGAAGCAAAAAAGCGCCAGTGCGCTGCCATCAGAATGCCGAGAAACGGCCCCCAAAATGGCACACTCTATAGTGATAGAGTTTTCCTTTAAAGGCGAATAGTAGAAGGCCATGCTCTTCAGGGCGGACCTGCACCTGTTTGTGTGCGGCTTTGAAGTCAATGCTGGCGCCCACAAAGGCGCCTGGAGCGGCTGCGTGGACAGCGCCAGGTCCGATGCCATTGGCAGGCTCAGGCGCTCTGGTAGATGGCATCTGGTATTCACTTGGCACACAGCGCTGTCCAGGACAAGGCGCGGCTCTTTCCCTTCTGCAAAAACGATCGCCAAGAGACGGATCTTATTGCCTCCAGCCCGGTGAGCGCCTCTCCTTAAAAGACTTTTATTCCCAGGTCCGAGACGGCTTTCCACAGCCAACCCGGCGAGCGCCTCTCCCGAGAATAAAAAATCATCGCCGAGAGACGGATCTTTCCACCCCCAGCCCAGTAAGCGCCTCTCCTTAGAATAAGAATTAAGCCCAGGTCCGAGACGGATCTTTCCACCTCCAACCCGGTGAGCGCCTCTCCTTAGAATAAGAATTAAGCCCAGGTCCGAGACGGATCGATGCCGATGCGCTGAAGCGGGGAGCCTCTTTGGAGGAGGTGAGCCGCCTGCATGACGAGCTTACTCGGGGAGCGCCCGTGCTGGAGTGGCTGTTGGCTGATGGGGTCGCCGGCAGGTTCCCGGCGGAGGAGGTCGACACAGGACTGGAGGGACATGCTGAAGCATGCCCAAGAGCTTCGGCTCAAGCTTCGCAAGCGCCTTAACCAGCGCACGGCCCGCTGCTCCGCTCCCGCGGTGGCCGAGGAGCGCCAGGAGGAGAGCTGCGAGAGGCTCCGCGAGAAGCGCGAAGCCCTGAGGCAGCGCCGCATTCGCACGAGCGACATCGCCTCGCTGGCGCAGATCGAGAGAGAGCTCTACGAGGTGGAGGAGCAGCTCGTCAGCAAGAAAATCGCTGAGCGGCTGCCGCTCTCGCTGGCGGCCAAGAGCGGGTTGAGAAGGCGCGCAAGGAGCTGGACGAGGCCTCCAGAAAGCTCCTCACTGCACTGAACCTGCAGGGCAGCACCGCCGACTCGCTGTGACGCGGCACAGACAGAACAGAATCCCGGACAGAAAAAAAGACGCGCTCGTCCGACCGACTGAATATTTTATTATTTTTCTATAGAAAGCAATTTATTCAGCTCAAACCAATTCGCGCCATGATCCCGCGTGGGGCCGCTTGGACCCGCGAGCTGCGGCTGCGCCCTCTTCCTGGGCAGCAGCTTCACCAGCGACGCCATGCGGCTGCTGGTGGACCGGCTCCAAGACCTGCTGGCCATTCGGCTGCCCTTCCTCGCCAAGGTCAGCTTCCAGATCCTGCTGACGCGCCCGGCTGCAAACGATGAGGACGAGGACAGGGTGGAGCTCACGCTCTACTTCCTCAGGCTGGCGCCGTGGATCGTGAGGTCCGCGCCTCCGTCGGCCCGCGCCGGAACCATGATGGCGGCCATCAGGACGAAGTTCGAGGTCGCGCTCGAGCGCTCCCGCTTCCCCGAGTCCGACTGGACCGTCGTGGGCATCACGGCGCGTATTGCTGACCGCGCCCTCGCAGCAGCTGGCCGACATGCCCGCGCCCCCGCCGCCCAACGAGGCGGGAGGCTGCTGGAAGGAGCTGCCCGAGCCCTGGCCAAGAAGAAGGCCATCTGGAACCCTCAGAACGAGGACCACCGCTGCTTCATGTGGTGCGTCCTCGCGCACTGCCTCGGGGTCGAAGGGCTCACCTGGTGGCAGCGGTCAAAGGCCAACCCCGAGATGACCCGCCTTGGACGCCGCCCCGCGGGCTGGCAGCCCGCTCTGGCCGACGCGGGGGTGGACTTCTCTGGCCTGCCGACGGACCGCCCCGTGGGCTTCGACGACATCGAGGCCTTCGAGCTCCGCAACGCCGGGCGGGCGGAGGTCTTCGTCTTCGTGTGGCAGCGAACCCTGTGGGCGGACGGGCTGGAGTACTACCACGTCCTCCAGCAGCGCGCCCCGAGCGGCACGGGCGTCGTCCAGCACACCGTGCTGCTTCTGCTGCACAGCGGCCACTACAGCCTGATCCACAACTTCCAGGCGCTGGCCGGCAGACAGGGGCTGACCCTGGGAGCCACGCCCAGCAACACTGGCGGCTGCAGGGAGTACAAGTGCCCGAGGTGCATGGCCCGCTTCGCCACAAAGGCCTCGTGGCAGCGCCACGCGCCACCCAGTGCTATCGAGAGATAGCCGAGCGCACTCGGAAAGTGCCGCTGCCCGGGCCCGAGAAGAGCTTGCTGCGCTACAGGGGCAAGGCCTCCGCAGAGCTCGCGCCCCTGACGTGCTACGCGGACCTCGAGGTCTACAGCACGCCCGCCCCGACGGTCCACATAGCGCAGCAGCAGCCGGCGCGCCAGACCGTCGCGGCTTCTTCCTGCTACGTCGCCGTCGGGCGCTGCGGCTACGTGCCACCCGAGGAGCTGAGGCTGAGGCTCACGCACCACGAGCGGGACAGCGACAAGTACCACGCCGTCCGCGCCATGCTGAACGACCTTCTCAAGCTGGCCGACCACTACCTCACCTGGAGACGCCGAACTCGGCCCGTCAGCATGACCCGGCGGGAGGAGCTGGAGCACAGGGCCGCCACTCACTGCAGGGAGTGCCTCGCGTCCTTCGAGACCGCTGAGTCTCGGGGCGCCGCGGCCCAAACGCCCAAGACCATCCCAGTGGTCTTTCACAACGGGGGCGGCTACGACCCACTTCCTGCTGCGCTACATCGCCACGACGGGCTCTCCTGTCTGCAGGGCGCCGCGCGAAGAGCTCGGCGAGGACAGCGACGACGACGGCACCAAGAGCGAGGCAGAAGGCGATCAAGAAGGAAGCGAGTCCGAGAGGCCCATGCCCATGGCCAAGGCTGCGCCAAAGGCCGCACCCAAGGCCAAGGCCAAGGCCAAGGCCGCGCCAAGGCCCCTCAGCGGCTGGTGCGCCCTGCAGGCCGCGATTAAGCAGGGCGACTACAGCCACCTCAGCCTCCGAGTCCTCTGCAAGTCGGGCGAGAAGTGCCTGCAGATGAGCTGGGGCCCGCTGAGGTTCGTGGACAGCATGAACGTCTTCCCCACGAGCCTGGCCAGCATGATCGACGACCTCAGGGCCTGCACCCACAAGCAGCTGCCTGAGCTCTTCCCGCTGACGGCCTCGCTTCAAAGCAAGCTGCAGCTGCGCACGCCGACCGACTCTCCGCCTCAAAGACGGCCTCTCAAACAGCGGCGGACGCACTGCAACCTGGAGCAGGCGTGGGACTGCATCCTGCGCAAGCTGCCCGTGCCCTTCGAGCACTTCTGCGGCGCCGAGGCGTGGGAGATGCCTGCGGTGTGGGAGCAGCACTGCTACAACAGCGTGCTGGCTGGGAAAGCGGTGAGCGCAGAGGACCACCGGCTGGCCGTCAACACCGCCAACGTCATGGGGTGAGACCTTCCGCGAGTTCCACGACTGCTACCTCCACACCGACGTCCTGGCCCTGGCGGACGTGAGCTACCGGGACTCCTTCCGGGCGCAGTCAGGGCTCGACCCTATCCACTATGTCACGCTGCCCGGAGCCGCCTGGGACGCCAAGGTCCGAGACGGATCTTTCCACCTCCAACCCGGTGAGCGCCTCTCCTTAGAATAAGAATTAAGCCCAGGTCCGAGACGGATCTTTCCACCTCCAACCCGGCGAGCGCCTCTCCTTAGAATAAGAATCAAGCCCAGGTCCAAGACGGATCTTTCCACCGCCTCTCCTTAGAATAAGAATTAAGCCCAGGTCCGAGACGGATCTTTCCACTTCCAACCCGGTGAGCGCCTCTCCTTAGAACAAGAATTAAGCCCAGGTTCGAGACGGATCTTTCCACCCCCAGCCCAGTGAGCGCCTCTCCTTAGAATAAGAATTAAGCCCAGGTCCGAGACGGATCTTTCCACCTCCAGCCCGGTGAGCGCCTCTCCTGGGAATAAATCCAAGTGTAGCAAGGATCCATAGCTCAGTCGGAAGAGGCGCTGCAGCTCTTGATGACCCACATGAGCGGGTCGAAGTGCGCCATGATCTCAAGGGCTCTGAGCACCAGCGCGTTGCTTATTTTCTCAGAGCATTTAGACGCCTGCAATCAAGTGTCATTGCACTCGCAACCGGATAAAGTGTTTCATGCGTTGTTCACATGACACACAGCTCTGACACATGTACATGTCTGTACTCAACTCCATGCAACTCAGCATACGCTATCCGAGAAAGCGTTTCAAACACATGGGTGGTTCATCATTATGATTAGCACCCCGCCTCAGACAACGGTCACATTATGTGAGCGCTTGTCTGACTTCTCTGTGAAACTAGCTCCTACTGCAGCTTGGCAATGTACCACAAAAGGGTATGCCGTACACCTGCCACGCATTTCTCTCATGCTTCATTCTGAAAGTCTTCTCGCTGTTCCGGCAAAATGCACTTCAGCGTTGATCCTCACCGTGGTCTGCTCATCGAAATCTGAGATGATGTATCTCTCCAGTCGATCGATGTGTTCATCAATCGCCACAAGTCTGTTGTTGGCTGTGAGCCAATTTCTGTCATTGGCCATGAATCTCACCACTAGCATTCCACTCTCGTCCGCAAGCTCAACGATGTCTCCACGCATGCTTGCTGTCTCCGCATTCATGTATTCACGCAGTTCCCATATGCGCCTTCTCAGATACACGAAAACTGAAATCTGCACGGAAATCAAGAAAACAAATATGCACACAATCATCCAAACATGAAAATTCCACTTCTCCTCAATTTCAACAATTGGCTGTTCATCCAGCCTGCACACATCCGTTTCACCACAGCTCAAGGCGTCTCCGAGAGTCTTTGTGACTAGACTCTGCAAAACTGCCATCTGCAAAAACTGCTTTGCAACTCCACTTGATGTTCCACTCATGACTTTGCTCATCTCCATCCGCAACTGACGGATTGCTCCTCTTGCATGAATGCGACCTAGTTCTTCTTCCAGATCTTCTGCTCCAATCGGCTCATTGTCCTCATTTCTGTACCCGAGCAAACCTTTCAGCATCTTAATGCGTCCTGCGCTCAAAGCTTTGGTTGCCATGTCCGAGAGATTCCATCTCGTCTGCACGACGTTGAGCACGACTATCTTCTCCTGAATCTTCTGCTGACTCCACAGGAGTCTGCCTTCTATGTGCTTCACCCTTCCGCCAGTCCCTTGTCTCTGCAAGATGCCTCTTGCAGCTGAGCTGTCACCAAGATGGTGAATTGTCAACTTGTCCAAACCAAGACAAAACATGATAACATGCTTCAAATGCATAGCATCACAAAGTCCACTCACCATTGCGTACAACTCAGATTCTGCTGACGACAAACTCACAACTCTCTGAGTTCGTGACCCAGAAAACAAGAAATGGCCGTCCAGGAGCGCCACGACACCGCTCACTGATTTTCTGGTGATCGAGTCTCCCGACCAATCTGCATCTGTCATGATTTCCAATAAGGGCTCATCTGATGTTGTGTTCTTCACAACAAATCCTCCATGCTGCACAATCCGCTCAAACGCCAATGTGTCATGCTTAACACTTGACAAATACTGCACCACATGCTGCAAAACTGCAAAAGCGCCACGTGTTGGTTTTGACATCTGCGTTGCAAGCAAACGAATAGCAAACTGTGCTTCTGCATAGTCATTTGCTATGTACAGAAGGATACCAACACATGTTCTGTATGTTGCAGCCTTTGCTGGTTCAAGTGGTTCTGGCATTGATTCCAACTGACTTGGTCCTGTGCTCATTGGGGCTTTCCTTGATTTTCCAAAACCAGTCCGAGGAATAAGTTCTTCCAACTTGTCGATGTGCTTCTGATGTGGTTGAATGTGCAACACGTCATTTATCAACCGATATGACCGTTTCAGAAACCAAATTTCACCGCCTTCTTCCAAACGGTCTTTGTTGATCTTGTAATGCTTCTCAATGCATTGTTCAATCCTATCCAGTTCCGACTGCAAACCTACAAGCATCAAATCATCCACATGAAGCAAACCTACTGCCAAAACATCTGTGGAATCTGCATCTGGGCTTGTACTGCAAAACAAAACGGGGTTTTCTGCACATTGACGCAAGCTGCACACTTCTTTCAAATGGCTCGATACGTCTGAGTGCCACATAGCTGCTGCGTCACGTTGCCCAGGAAGGCATTTCAACAAGCGGTATGACACTCGCTTGCCTCGCACATATGCATGCACAATTGTAGGTTTCTCCTGGTTCACCGTCAGAAATGCATCCTGAAAGTCAAGGACCATCATCTTGTAATCCTTGCGATGCATCATGATCGAGGGCAAAATGCGATGCACCAAGTTCGAGCTTGCTGGCGCGAACAAACCTCCGTCTCTTTCACATGCCATCCATTGAAACTCTCTCCCGACAAACCGGGCACGCCGCATCCAGTAATTCACACCGTCAATGCGTTTTGCACGCCATGTGAGCACGAACTTCGTGCTGAGTTCTCTGCATTCTTCTGGAATCTGTGCACTCTGACTGACCTCCGCCAGAACATTCATGCCAGTGAGCCGTTGAAGCTCAACATCTATTGCAAGCTCGTCTATCGCCTCCATCTCGCTCTGCGGCAAATGTGGTTCCTCAGATCCAAATGGCCTGTAAAGCGATGAAAGAGCGCCGAACCACGTGTACTCCTCTGGGCTCGCTTCAATCTGTTTGTCCATACTGTCTTCAAAATCTGCATCATAGTTCTCAAAACTTTCCAGCTCATCTTCGTCAAACTGAAGACCTGCGGGGTCATCATTGTGAAACAACGTCTCACCCGCAATCTGAACCGATCTCATTTCCATCTCCACCACCGGCTGAATGTTCCCAGCTCTCACCGGTGGAGCCTCCAGCCTCTGACGCTTAGGGCTCTCTGCCTTCGCTTGCTTTGCTGGTCGCTGCTCTGCCTCTCCAGTGTCCTCCGCTTCTCGCACGCGTCCACTGCTTGCTGGTTCGTCAAGCCTGATTCTCACTTGTCTTTGTCCATCTGCTGAATCTGCTGCACGTTTCGGTGGCAATGACTGCAAGCCATCTCCAGGAATTACAGTCCCCGCCTCCGCCAATACTTCTGGCATCTCATCTGCCGAAGGCGGATCCGAAGCTGCCTCATCGTCTTCTGCTTTGCTTTCTGCATTGAAAGGTGTATGCATGCGAAGAAAATCTGCAAGCATTGTACCATCGTCCACAGGCAAAGTGTATGTTGTCACAGCATCTGCAACTCTCGGAATGCGACTTGCTGCCACACACCCTGCAACCAATCCAGGATGTTTCCACGGAAATTCGGAAACCTTGTCCAACAGCTCCTTGTCCCACGGGTGCATCACTTTCCTCACAGTGCGTGTCACCAACAATGCACCTGATGCTGTGCTGACACAATGGATGTCTTGAAATCCAAGCTTTGTCAACCATGTGGCTGCAATGAACCGTGGTTCACCCTTATTGTCTGGCCTCACTCTCGCAAGTACTTGCTCGCCAAACCTGACAATCTTTCCAGTGTAGCGAGTTCCTGTCAGCTTTTCAAAACTCGTTGTGTCCTGCTGGACCCGGTACCTGTTGATCAGGAAACACGCATGCTTCCAGGCCCATGCATGTACTGCTGACATGGTGTCAACCACTGTACCTGCCTTTTCTTCCAGCTGTCCAAGCAGAATATTGCACTGCTGTCTCACACTCTGCACATTCTGTTCAATCAAGCCATTGCTTTGATGATCGCCCTTCGCTGCAAACGATATAACAGTTCTCAGACCTTGTTTCATTCTGATCTGCTGCACACCCTGTTGCAAATATCCCAACTCGCCATCTGAGCGCAGTACCACTTCATGATGTCCAAGGAATGTGATGAACTTCACGATCTCGCCAATCAAGTAAGATTTCCATTTTGCACCACCCTTGGCTACTGTCGGCACCGCCTCAACGAATCGGGTGTCTCTGTCAACAAGCAAAAGAACAATCATCTTCTCAGGATCACTCGCAGCTTGGTTAGGTCCTCTTGCCGTGAAACAGAAATCGAAAGAAACTGTCGGCATTGAGTCCTTGGGCGTTTTCTGTCGCTGATGCTTGTCCTCCCTGCCAAGATGCATCTGACAATGTTTGCACCAATTGCGGAAAGGCATGTGAGTCAACTCATGCAATGCAATTTCACCTGCATCTGGAACCTTGACGCTGGGCAAAGTCTTCACCGGTCTCTCAGCTTCTGGCTCCTTCACACTGTCGAGAATGAGCTTCTGCTGATGTTTCACCAACCTCTCAAACACTGTTTTCTTTCCACCTGACTTGCCAATGTTGTAATACTGGCAAGCTTCTCGCAGTTCACGCAATGCACTGTTCACTGTCAAAGTGCTGTCATTCACCACAATGCTATCTGGCATAGCTGCTGCTGCTTCCGCATCAACTGCCGGCTCATCATGCAACTCCTCAACAACCGCTGGGGCTGAGGCTTGCACCTCCTCATCCGCTGGGCTTGGAATGTCCTCCTCCAGTGCACCTTCAGGATTGCCGAAGAAATCTCGGCTCACACCATCCTCATGACCAAAAGAGTCTGCAGTGTAAATAAACCCAAGCTTCTCAGGTCTCATCCTTTGTCCGTAAACAATTGTCAAAATCTCACATGGATCTGTCACTCCAGGAATTCGTGCGTCATGTTCTTCATGCGCTGCCGAATGCAAATCAAACTCAAACTGCATCACCTCCCAGTCCTCACCAAATTTGACCAGGGTCGTCCTGTAACAAAGACCTTCCTCTGGCGAATCCGCTGCAATGCTGATGTAGCGTCTGCCAACTGATTTCTTTGCAAAACAATGCACATCGATCTGATCCCACGACTCTCCAATCCTCTCAAGAACCGAAGTAAGTTCCACGCGATTCATATCCTTGATCTCTATGTCCTCCACATCTGAAGGAAGTGCGACCTGTTCAGTCACCATGCAAATGTGTGCATCTGTCACCAATGAGTTGCGCTTGAAGGAAATTGGAATGCTGCTGTCATCATACTGCAAACAAGGTCCACCATCTGATTGTGAAATAGTCCAACCACTCCGCAAGAGTTTCCCCATTGCAAGTAAAGGGCTCGTAACACGTGCGATGATGAACGTCTCCCGAAAACTGCAATTTCCAATACGCACCCAAATGTTGCGAACAGATTGCACCGGCAAATTGTTTCCTTGGGCATCCCGAAACCTCACATTGCTCGGCATTGAAGCTGCTTCTCCGATGCTGCCATACTTCTCAGGCAACACAGAGATGTCTGCACCGCTGTCCAAGATTAATTGAACATCCTCCTCAGACCCATCAGAATAGGCCCGACCATTGATCATCCGAATGTGCAATTCGCTCTGCAAATTAGTGCAACTGCCACCCATGAAAACATGTATGTTGTTCATGTCAGTACTGTTGCTACTGCTGCATGCTGCCAGTTGCTCAAATGCAGTTTCATACAAATGAACCAAACTGTGGTCTTCATAAGCATCTTCATGATCTGAGCCATCATGCAAGAAAAACTGTTCAACCATGTGAACACTCGCTTCATCATCTGACTCTTCCATGGAGAAAATCGTCAAATCGTATTGTTCCAAACCGTCATCCAAATGATGTTGAACAACATTGGAAACCTGCCGAACATTCCGATATGTGGTTGCCGAAGACAAAGATGGCACGGGTGTCTGTCTGGTTGAAGACAACTCACTGCTACTGCTATGCTGTGTTGGCTGTGCAGGTTGCTGGTTTTGCTCACCATCTGTTTGCTGCTCTGCACGCCTGATTCCTTGTTGCTGATCACGCTGTAGCTGCCAGCAATCTCGTCGCCAGTGTCCTGGCTTGCCGCAATGCAAACAGTTGTTGCTGTTGCTGTTGCCGCCTGATTTTCCTTTTCCCTCATGACCTTTTCCATCCTTTCCTTTTCCTTTTCCTTTGCTCTTGCCGCCTTTGTTCTGCTGATTGTAATCATGGAAGCCAGATTTGCCTCCTTTTCCTTTGCCTTTGTTGTCCTTTCCTTTTCCTTTGCCTTTTCCTTTCTTTCCTCCTTTGTACTCACCGACACGATCGATCTCCATGTCGGCAACACCATTCTTGTTTGAATCTGGACCAAACGCGGCTGACAAAGGGTTCTGCCACTTTGTTTGTGATGCATCCCATCTTGCAATGACAGACCTTAGCTCCTCATAGGTGCTTGACTCCGTGAGTGTGATGTTGAGAAACGACCGAAGCTGTCCACCTGTAGCACGAAGCATAGTGGAAAGCTTAACATCACTGTCCAAATCTTTTCCTGCCACACGTCTGTATTCCTCAAACAGCTCTTCAAGTTTGAGAACCTGCTGCAACAACGAAGACTTGTTGCTGAATGCCGGATACGATGCAATGGCTCCCAAGATAGCCAAATGCCTTGCTTTGCTCGAAGGTGCCAAATCGGCCTCGAGCTGTCTGAACGCCTCATAGCCGTTCTGCTCTCCGATTGCTCTCAAGATTGATCTTCCTCTTTCATGAAGAAGTCCTGCAAGAACTGCAAACAACTGTTGGCTACGACCTCTCGTGTCTGCAGCGAGCTCTGACATCTTAACCACCGTGTTGTGGTTTCCCCGAATGTAAGCAAACTCTTCACCGAACTTATTGTCCAGCGCACAAAGCCACTGCTCCACATTCCATATCCAGTTTCTCCACTGGCTCAGCTCTTCATCTCTGCTGCTTGCTTGAAACCTTTCTGGCTTCGAGAGCACCTTTGCCAAATCCGGTCCTCTGAGTGTGGTCTCCGTGGCCCTTTCGGCCCGCAGTGCTTCCAAAGCACTTGTTGAACTTTGCGCACATTGAGCGCTGACTGCTATAGCGTCTCTCATCTGACTCATCAGCATGATGATCTCACTCTGTGGTCCACCAGCTTGGGGACTTCCTGCTCCACTTCCATCTGCCATGTTCACGTCCAACGTGAACTCACTGCAAATGTGAAAATCTGCAAATAGCACAAGCAATGAATGCAAAATGAAAATCTGCAACCATGCAAATGCACGTCCGATCTAATCAGACCTATTGGGCTCTACACGCCGCTGGATGTTCCAGCAGCTCCGCTACCATGCTTATTTTCTCAGAGCATTTAGACGCCTGCAATCAAGTGTCATTGCACTCGCAACCGGATAAAGTGTTTCATGCGTTGTTCACATGACACACAGCTCTGACACATGTACATGTCTGTACTCAACTCCATGCAACTCAGCATACGCTATCCGAGAAAGCGTTTCAAACACATGGGTGGTTCATCATTATGATTAGCAGTCGCCGCTCGAGACTCCCATTCACCTCATCACCGACGAGCAGGCCTACAAGGACGTGCGGGCCTCTGTCATGGGAGGGCTGAGCTGCATCTTCCAGCCCTTCGCTCAAGCCAACAACCCCGAGCTGGGCAAGGAGGACTACAACCCCGAGGAGCCCGTCAGCTGGATCTTGTACTTGGACTTCAACGCCATGTACCCGGCCGCAATGACGCTGCCCATGCCCAACGGCCCCTGCGTGACGGTCGCCCTGCCAGAAGAAAACGCTGCAAGGCTGAGCTGGCTGCACGAGACGTGCTTTAGGGGCTGAACTGGGAGTCCGACTCCAAGGAGGTGAGCTACCTGCTCCTCGTGGACTACGACTTTCCCAGAGGCGCACGACCACCCCGCACGCATGAAGGTCGGGAAGGGCCTGTACGGGCCGCGGAGCGCCTCAGCCTCTCCCCGTCGCCCTGCGAGAAGCTCGTGCCCTTCCTCGGCATGCACGTAGAGGAGGCGTGGACGGCAAGCGGCTCAAGTTCCTGCGGGACGTGTTGGGCGCCAGGATCTGGAGGCTGCACAGAGCCTACCGCTTCGCCTGCAGCCCCTTCATGGCGGGCTTCATGGAGCTCAAGCACAGCGAGTGGAGGCAGCTCAAGACGGCGGGGAGCGTGGCCGAGAAGGTGGTGAAGCTCACCCAGAACGCCATCTTCGGCCGCTCCGTGGGCAAGAGCTCCGTGACGAACTTCGAGCTCCAGATCAACGACTTGGAGGGGTTCGCTCAAGACGAACCGCAGCAACACCTTCATGAGCGTGCCCACCCAAGTCGGCGCCCGGCATGAGGAGGCTCTTCCCGAAGATGAGGCTGCTCTTCATGGACACCAACTCCGTGTAGTGCAGATCTTCGCCGCTCCAGAGGAACGGCGCCACCCTCTTCGACGTGGCCGGCAAGACCAAGGACCCCGAGACGGACCTGAGCGCGCTCTCAGCAGCGGCGCGCGCCAAGGCCATCGAGGTGATGGGCCAGCTGGGCAAGCTCGGCGACGAGACCTTCCCCGCCAGGATCCTGGAGTACGTCGGCCTGCGCTCCAAGATGTACAGCATCCTCACGGTCCAGCCCGACGGCGCTCGCAAGGAGAAGCGCAAGATCAAGGGCGTGCCAAAGAAGGGTGACCAACGTCCGGCATCTCGAGTACAGGGAGGTGCTGGAGGAAGGCAGCGAGCGCAGGGCGGCCTTCGCGCAGCTGCGCAGCCGCGCGCACGAGATCGCCGTGGAGACCGTCGAGAAGAAGTCCCTCTCGCCCTTCAACGACAAGGTCTACGGCCTCGACGCTCACAACTCGCGCCCGCTGCTGGGACACTGGCGCAACCTGGAGCAGCTGCGGATGCTGGGCGCTTACGCTCCAGGCTCCGCGCCCTTCGACCTCGTGATGGAGTTCCTCGTGGGGCCCCCGCCTCTGGGGCCCGCTGCCGGTACCCTGGGCACGGCCTCCAACTTGGTGATGTACGTCAGCGCGGCCGACAACCTACGTGGGCGTCACCGGCACCTTCCTCGGCACGGCCTTGCAGGGCGTCTGGAGCACAGCGCGCCTGGACTTCTCAGCGCCGCCGGGCGGAGTTGCAAAGCTGCACTTCGGAGCCTTCGGCGGCTCGATCCCCGGGCTGGTGCAGCAGTCGGCGGGCACGCTGGACCTGTACAGCAAGCAGATCAGGCCTCGGCCTTCGAGGGAGAGTCGGTCTCCGTGACGGACCTGCTGGCGGACTTGCTGGCCCTCACGGGCTCGGCCACGCTGGACGCGCGCAGGGCAACGTGGGCTGCGACCAGCTGCTGCGCAACGACGTGAACTGCACTGACGTGTTCACAACGGGCGTGGACGCCTCGGGCGCCATTTGCTCACAGCCACAGGACCATCGTCGGAGCCACGCTGTCGTCCACGGGTCAGGCAGCTCGCTGAGCGGGCCGGCGTCGACCCAGCCAGGCTAACTTGTTCAGCTGGACACCCTTCTTCAGCGTCTGGTAAAACTGCCTGCAGAAAGTAAGGTACCCCTTGCCTTTCGCCTTGCTTGCTTGGTGTAGTGCTAGGTAGACCTGGGAGAGTCTGGCCGACAGCTTTTGTCGACTGATCGCGGCCGCTACTTGTGCTGGGTAGACGCCGCGCTCGGCACGCTGAATTGGGCGCTCCTTCCGGAAGGCGCCTATACGGGCTCCCGGCTGGCCGCCTGGATCAGCTCCAACTTCGCTACTGCCGCCTACAGCGAGACCACGAACAGCCTGAGCGTAGCCTACGACGGCAACCGGCTCATTCTGAACGATCTGGAGCTGCAGCAGCAGTTCCCAGACGCAGTGGACTACCCCACCTCGCCGACCGCCTCTCCGAGCAAGCCCTTCAGCATCGACCACATGCTCGGCCCCAGCTTCGTCTCCGGCGGGCAGCAGGTCTTCGAGTTCGTGCGCATGAATTGCTACAACGAGGTCTACCTGCGCTGCCCCCAACTGGCCAACGCCAGCCGCGTGCTGGGCAATCTGGGGGACGACATCCTGTCCAAGATAACGCTGAAGAGCGGCGGCACCATCGTGGAGACCGGCTCCGATGACGGGCACTTCAT
Source organism: Effrenium voratum (assembly GCA_963377175.1). Lineage (NCBI taxonomy): Eukaryota > Dinophyceae > Suessiales > Symbiodiniaceae > Effrenium > Effrenium voratum. Next base: position 1,356,399 of record CAUJNA010000291.1, read on the forward strand.
GGCAGTTAGGGGCCCCATCACCCTGAGACACCTGCGCTTCCGGCTGACAGACCTCGAAGGCCAAGTCGTCCGACTGCGGGGCACTTTTCGCGGCACTTTTCTGAGAGACCACGCACCCACAGGTGATGCGGGCCTCAAGTTCGAGCAAGCGAGCTTGGGCACTATTGGCCCGCGGTGAGAAGTGCACAAAGCACAAAGGCGCGAAGGCCGAAACAAAACGAGAGCATCAAGACTGAGTTCACGCAGTCCGGGCCCGACGGCGTTCACGAGCCTTAAAGGCACGTTTTCGAGAAGCCGAAAACTGTACATCCACAGATTCCTCAGGAATCGTGATACAAGGTGGGACAAAAGGAATAACAGGGTAAGTACCGAAAGACTTATGTCCCCGGACCGAAACATTGCCATGTGCATAAAGAGAAAGAGTGGTTTGAAAAATTGACGGGCACACCAACTGCGGCCTGCAAGAAAGACCAACAGCCGCCTCAAAAGCAAAAGCTCGGGTGAGCGAATTGCAACGCTTGACCTCAACACAAAAAGGGGGCAGCACACGCGCACCGAGATGTGTGGCAAGGTGTGACACGGAGCTGGCAAAATTGCGTAAAGTCTGTTGGAGTGGAGGCCGAGGCACAATCTCGTATCCTGGCTGGGGGTCCATGGCATATCTGGGCGCATCGCAGGTGCCACCTTGATTCCAAGGTACATTGCGCTGAGTTGCAATGCGAAAATCAAGATACAGCTCAAACCAAGTAATGTCGGGTGATCCGTCACCTTGCGATTCACTAGGCCATTGAAGGGCAGCAAGCCAGTTTCTGAGCAAAGAGAGATAAGACACCCCCCAAAAGGCAAACTCAAATTCACTGTGGGGAAGCAAAGGGATGTCAAGTTGTCTGTAAGCAGGGTCACAGAACCACAGCAGGGCTTGTGCCTGAGTGGATGTGATGTGCATGCCCAAGCGACAACGAGCAGGCTGGGCATTGAGATGTTGACTATCTTCTTTGTCCTTTGAGTGTCTCAAGAAAGCCAAAGTGGCCTGTGCACAAAATTGCATAGTCATGCGAGTTTTTGCACGGGCGAGAGCAGCACTAGCTTGCAAACCACTGATGAGTTCAGTGGTATCCAAGAAACCCGTGGCACGAGCTGCATTGGCAGCTGTATCGGCCATTGCATTGCCGATGGCATGGTACTTGGCAAGGGGTTCTGGAATAGCACATAGATCCTGATGTGCTTTGATCTTGCAGATACGTGCCGCCTGACAGGCCGGGGCAATGGCGCACACAGCCAGAACAAGGTCAAAATTGTCAGCTTTCCAATAGCGTTTGGGATCGGGTTGGCAGAGAATGTTGTTGACAAGGTTGACTGCATACTGACTGTCACTGTACACCACGGCATGGTTGGCGCCACACAAGGACACAAGGATGGCTGTCAGTTCTGCACGGGCGACAGTTTGCCATAGGGACACAGGTCCAGTTTGTAGCACCTCAAAGGTTGGCGGTAGGGCGAAATTGCGTCGGTTCCAATCCTGCATATAATCAACTCGTTGAGTGTCAAGTGTGCAATGGTCTCTAACAATAGCCCAAGCAACATGCCTTTCAAGGTGCGATCGGGCCTGGTTAGAAGATCCATCAGTGTAAACAACACAAGGCTGCTCACGGGGAATGGAAAAACGAGCTTGTGGGATAGCACGTTGGCTGAGAATATTCCAAATATCATCTGAGGCTTGAAGCTCTGGCATGCTGGGTAGAATGAGAGCCTGCTTATCCGCAGGTGACAAGTCCTTCAGCCAGTCGCACCAATCTTCACGCACTGCAGTCGTAGCCGGGCAAAACAGGAATGTGTGCAGTTGGCAAATATCCTCCTGTCCACACGCGGTACAGGTAGTGGCATCACTTTCTTTCCAGTGTTTATACATGTCGGGTGACTGGAATGCTCCCACAAGCTGGTTGCGAAGGACGGCTTGTTCCTCACCTGGCAGAGAGTTGAGAATCAATGCAGTGGTAGAGGAGTCGACTGATTCGACCTCTTGCCATCGCTTAGTGGTGAAAATGCGTTGCATTACTAAATCATCCCAGGCGTATCGAATGTGAAGTTTGAGTTGTTTTGCACTGCATTGTGCAATGTTAAACAAATGGCTTCTAGCAGTACGAACACAAAAATCGGGTAAAAGAGTAAATTGCATCTCGGTTGCAGCCCAAACAAGAGCTGCGCGCGGACCTGTGCGCATCATACGGCGGTTGCCGTTGGCATGCCGCTGCAATGCGAGTGCAGCCACCCACACATCCGACACCAGTGCCAAATCGGTGATCATCATGCGTCGAACAAGTCTGAAAATGTTGACGACACAATGAAACAGTGGATCGAGGCATTGCTCACACAAGATACAACACGCAAGCCAAGGGTTGGTTTTGGACCGGGGGCCAATGATGACTCGTGCGATGTCAGTCCTGAGCTTGGAGAGCTGATTGTTAGTGGGAAACATAATTTCACACCCATGGAGTGCTACTGGCAGGACAGCGGAGCAAACAGTCTTGGCCGCATTGGAGCATGACAAGGGGAGAGCCTTTGCCGAGCGCAAGCGGGCACTAGCCTGCACAAACCGTGCTGGTTGGTCGCCTTTAAACCTAAGGGGAGTGTAGTTAATAACCGCCCCAAGTTTAGTGGCAACCCGGGCAATTGGAGGCATGTCGTCCGTATTAGTAGATTGATTGCGGTGAGACAAGAACTGTTGCCAAAGCTTTTGACCGGAAGGTTTATTGGACCAAACCCAGGATTTATCCCAAGCGATACTTTGTTTCCAAGCAAGTTGAAAAGAAATGTTCGATTCGAAGAGGTTGGAAATGGAAGTGAAATTCCTGGAAAACAGTTCGAGGTTGTCGGCATAAGTGGGAGCCTCAGTGAAATGGTCAGTATGTGCCCGGTTCCAAAGAATGGAGAAGGCGAGCATCGCCAAAACACTTACAGGATCACCTTCTGGAATGCCGGTGGTCGAAGAGAACGGCCCGAATGTATCACCTCCAAGTATGAAGTGTCGCACGAAATGGGTCAGTGCTTGTTCCCAGAGGGAGACAAGTTGAGGAGGCACACCGAAGTCGATCAGCAATCGGCAAATAGGCAGTCGCGGTAAACAGTTGTAGCATTTTCTCAAGTCCTGCACGAATCCAAAAACGACCTGGTCGCTCTGGCTAGCTAGGTCGCACTGCGAGTGAATCCACCACCAGATGTCTGAACATGCTTTGTGAGGTACAGCCCCAGCCACGAGGTGAGGGATGCGCGGCTCCCAGACACTCATAATGGCATCGCTAAGAACTTTGCCCCATAAACGAAAGAGAAGGGGGAAAATCGTTATGGGGCGAGTATTCCCCGGTCTCAGGTCCGTGGCTTTTTTATGGAGGAAAACGGTGCGAGCGGCAATTAGGATCTCAGGCCACAACTGTTCATCCTGGATGAACTGGAAAACCCGCGCAAGATCGTCAATTGCCTCGTCGGAGAGGGAGAGCATTTCTGGCTGAGAGAAACCACACAACCCTTTAGCTGCATGTGCACGTGTGCGGCGAAGTGCCCTCTTCCAAGGTTCAATACTGCGAGTACTGGCATTGATGGCGTCGGCGTGCCAGCCAAATCGATCGATCGTATTGATAGCATGTTTCCAGGTGGCAAGATCCTGAGTTTCCTCGACCGTATCCCGGTTCCACAAAGGTTGCCACTCGCGCTCGATAAGTCTGGCTACGTCTGGAGGAGCTGTGACCCAGAGTTCAAGTTCAATGCGGCAACGGGCAGGGCAGTGGTCGGGAAGGTCGCGTACCGTCAAAGTGAGTCCGTCCTGTTTTAATACCAAAGTGGGACAGCCCTCAATGGAAACGAAATCGGAAGGAGAAACACAAATAGGGTGATCGAGCAAAAGACGTGGTTTGTCTTTGCCATTGGCACGTAGTCGAGTAGCTGACACTTGGACGACGTCCATTAGCTGATTGATAGGAGGGTGGGGAGCCTTTTTCAAAAGTTTGCAGGTGAATTTTCCACCAAAAAGTTTCCAATCATTCTCAAGAGTTTCTTGGAAGTTTTTAGTGCGAGCATCTTTAGCAAAGCGAAAGTAGGTCTGGCAATCGCTCCGAGTCGCAGCTAACAGGTGTCGAACCCAAGGAACGGCCCCCTCACTGAAGGGGGACACAAGCCAAAGGGAGGTCACGGTCGTAATTGCCCAACGTGAGAAAGAATGTGGGTATCCCGGCGCCCGGCAAATGGCCTGCCACTCAGAGGCAAGGTGATCACGAAGTTCGTAGGTGCGAGTGTTTGAGATAGCAGCCTCAAGATTCCTCAAGAAACTTTCAATTCGGCGGACCTGTCTGGTCTTATGTGTGGCAGTCAAAGTACACACATCCGAAAAGGGTTCAAACTGGTGCCGGCCGGCTGGCTTTGGAGGACCGGTTGTCTGGATTTTCACGCACTTAGGACCATGACAGCGGCCACGGAAACGTCGAGGTAAGGCCTTATTACGAAGTTCTGATTCATTCGCATCATGATTGTCCTTGCCTATGCAAATGGAATCTTCGACATGTAAAGCCCATTGATGAAGTTTGTAATCAACAGAAGAGTCACTGTCGAAAGTGGCGTGAAGAATGTCCCTTTTATACCGGTAAGCCGCGTGGCTGGCTTGGGTGTCAACATTGAGTTGGGTCCAATCTTGTGGAATAATGAGCTTCTGAGTAATGTGTGTACGTGGTGGAGCCTTGAGTGTCAAAACAAACGGCAGGTGATTGGCAAACGCACATTCAGACATCACTTCAGCGTGGTCAATAAGATTAAAAACCCCGGGACTAGCCAGAATAGTGTCGTTAAATGAGACCCCATTGCAAGTTGGGTGGATTTTTGAGGGAAAATGCCAACGGGCCCATTCCAAAGTATCCACGAAACCGTGATGGCGGAAGTGAAGTCCTTCGGGCGAATTTTTGAGAGCATTATTGAAGTCCCCGGTAACAGCCACGAAGGGTCCAGCTTGGCAGGCCCTTTGGAGGGCATAGGAAAGTAACACACGGTTTTTTCCCGGGAGTTGGGATGTGCATCGGTAAAGGCGTAGATGACGATGACGCACAAATTGATATTGTGGACCTTAATCCAAGTTTCCTGAAAACGGCATGAACGATAGTAGGGGTCCTCGATGGGGAGTCTGGGAGGTCGAGTAGGGAATTTAGAAAGGATAGCAACTCCTAAGGGTTGACCACGGCGGGCATTATCCCCTCTGCTGGTCTCACTATGAGGTGGGACTGGACATCCCCACTGCACAGAGAAGCCAAGGTCATCCTTAAGTAGTCGTTGTTCCTCACGTTGAGTGGCGGCCGTACAGCTAGTTTCTGATAAACAGAGAATGTCAGCTCCTATTTCACGGAGTAATGGTGTTTTATTAGAGAGGGAAGTGGGGTTGAGAACAGCAAACCGAATCGGAGTGTCAGGTCCAGGATTGCTAGCTTCACCAATGCGACATGCATGGAGGTAAATACAAAACAGGCAAAAACGGAAGCACCGAAAGAGGCCAGTGGACTTTTCACGGCGATGGCAATGTCGGCGATGCCAAATGCTGTACACGGCACCGGTTGTGAATGCGGAAAGGATAGCATTGTGGACACGAAGTCTCTGTCCTGACCACGAAAGGATCAGTGACACTGGATTTTTCTGCACGCCAAGCACAGAAGGACAGCCGGGCGGCTGTCTGTGTATCGTTAACACTGGGAGTGTAAATTCTCTCAAGAAAGTGAAATGCAAGTGCAAGGGCTTGTAAAACCCGTCAAGTCCAGCAAGTAAAAGGCAGTCTGTCATCTGCCACATACGAGTGGGACATGAAATATCCCCATACAAGTTGCAATGCAAGGCACAAGGTTGAGAAATGTAAACGTGCAAAGTGGGTAATGGAGTTGCCTCATGGATGGAAGCAACTGAGGGCCCCACCGCTCCAGTCACTTCCCCATGGCATGGAGCGGAGGCCCCGCCCCGTCACGAATCGAGTTTCGGTTTTTTCTGAGGGTCCAATTCTTCCCTGGGAGAAGGACGGGAACCCTTTATGGCTTTGAGCAGGTCACTGCTCTGCTGTTGTAGGGCTGCGGCAAGGCTCTCGGAAAAGGATTGCTGCATGCCCTGCTGCAATTGGTGGAGGTCGTGCGTCACCTTGTGAGACAAGGTGAGCATGTCAGCTTCCTGCTTGGACTGCTGATTTTCGAGTTTCTTGGAGAGTTCCGAATGCTGAGAGTCAAGTCGACCGGACAAGTTGGCGGAAAGGTCGGAAACTTTTTTCTCCAACGACTCAATTTTGAGATCTTGGGCTTGCAATTTGTCGGCCAAAGGCCCCTGTGAAGGGGCCACTGGTGGCGGTGTAACCCGAGCGGCCGCTTTGGCCCATGGGTCCTGACCCTTCATCCATGGATCTGTACTACTGGTGCTGCCGGCGGGTGGCATGTCTGGCCGCGTGCCAGTGCTGGCAAGAATAGCTCCCCTAGGTTGGCGGGATCCATGTGGTTGCACTGATTTGATGAGGATTGTGGCACCTTCAACACAAATGTAATCTGACTTAAAAGGTTTGGAGGCACCAATAAGCCAAGTGGATGCATTGATTCGCTTCAAAGGCCGCATGTCCCAACCTGTCTCGGTAGCAAGGACCCGTAGGCCATCCGCTGTAGTGGCAGGTGGCAGTGCTGACAGCTTGAACAGCAGCTTGATTTCAACTGGTTCTTCAAAGGCGATACCGGGTTTGAGAGAGGCCCAAGCCGCTTTCAGGTTAGTTCTACCGATTCGTACTCCAAATCCTCGGTCAGAAGCGATGTATCCCACATGAGGCAAGGAAAGGAGCTTGGGTTCAAGTTCCTCACGGTTGCACTTCAACCAGATCATAGTAAACTGATGGTCAGGGAGGCCCGACGAGTCTCGTTGTGAAATGTTCATTTTCACAAAACCTGAGTCCTGCAGGAGACGGAGTGCGAATTGTGTGGGGATGTGGACCCAAATCCGAACGGAATCAGCGTCTTGTGGCTTGCAAGCTTTTTGGCCAACACGAAAGGAACGACCCCAAACCGATTGAATGGCACTGCGAACGGGCTCATGCGTAATCCGAGAAAGGATAGTTTTGGCCGGGGCCTGGAGAATCTGCTGCCACACTTGCTCGGTGAAGTCACCTCGACACACAGTGATATGGCATTGAACAACTTCCTCCTTTACAATGCTGCATTGGGAAGGTGGGCAGGTCACTGGCTTCTCTCCAAGCTGAGTCAAAAGTCCACTGAGGATGACAGTATTCCCAGCACGATCGGTGGCAGGGCAAGTAACCCAGGCACACTTATATGCAGGCCACTGATCGGGCTGGATGCCGTCGAGCGTGAGGGCTGCAAGTTCATCTGCAACTTTTGCATTGGCGCTGAGCCAAGGGATGAGGTCAGTCGGAGAGACCAGAGCAACTCCATATGCCTTGGTATTGAGTTCAGTGATAACAGGGATCGGCTCTCCACTGCTGGTCTGAAAGTAATTGGCATGTAGGGTCAAATCACAAACACTGGGCAAGGGAGTGTCACGGTGAAAGGATTTGGCAGGTTTTGCCGATTTCGCCCCTTTGCCTTTGCCTTTGGGGCGGGAAGCACCCGACAAGCTAGAGGCAAGGTCAACTTTGTGCTTGGTTGCAGCATCAGTGAGAGCCGCAGCACGCTCCTCAAGTCGCGGCATGTTGAGGATATTGCCCAATTCTTGGTTAGGAATGGCATCGTGTAAGGTATCCACCAGTTTGGCAACTTGCCTGATGGGTTGACCGGCATCGATGAGGCTTTGCGCCAAACCAGCTTTCAACGGGTTGAATTTCCCACCAGCAAGGTAATGAACCTGAGGCACGTATTCACATCCGGCAAGGCTGCGCAAAAAGAGAGCACGGAGTGAAGTATGCGTCAAGTCTCCAGGGTTGGGCAGCGGACCAACAGCACACCTGATCCAAGCAATGGCCTGGGCACCACAAGCATTTTGAAGTCCTGCACACCAAGGTCTGGCGACCCGATGATTTGAATGACCGGCATGAAAACCTGTGGCTTGCAGCAATACGAACGTGGCCTGCTGAACATATCGTTGTGTGGCCTCTGTTGTGTCACAAGATGCCGTATGGATCTGGCGCATGTGGAGGTGCCAAACAATTGGAACCCAATGATCCTCCAGCCGAAGGGCTGTTACGAGAACGCACTCAGCATCAAGATTCACTCGATCGAAAAGCCAAGAGCGAAGCATGCAGTGAGGCGATTCACTGAGCAGGGCTGACGTGATCAATGGATCAACGGGGATCACAAGCTCATTGGGTTGAGTGTTGGAGATGCACTCAAGGTGGTACAGGATCTCATCGTCCCCCCAAAGGGTACCTTGCGCGAGTAGGGTCTGCACACGGACACTGGTCGCTACAAGAGTTCGGCGAAGTTCAAGGAGATGGTCAAGAGAGCTTGCCACAGTGTGGCGCTGTCTACAGTGTGCAATAAACCTGTCGGTGGCTGATCTGTCTTCACTGCTGCCGGAATGATCCACATCTACTGGTGCAGGGTGGGACTTACCACCACCTGGCAATCCTGGCAGGAACACACGGATCACACTAGAGGCAAAGTGAAGGACAGTCAAGGTTGTGTCGACGGGCTTTCCATTGCAACGAACTTCAACGGCAGCCAAACTTGTGCGAGATCCGATCAAGAACTGAGACACAAGTTGGGATATCGAGATGTCCCCTGGGGCACGAAATGGGGTCAATTTAGACCCGGCCCAGGCAATCCAGACTTCGGCACAGCCTGAAGGTAGTGGCACGGGGGAGGCAGCAACCATCCGATCAACACATTCGCGAATGTCAAGCGTCACGATCCGTTCCCATCCCTGCAAAGAACCGAGGAGGGAAACCTTCGAGGAATTCCGGAGTCGACCCTTCAAGTGGAAATTGGGATAAGAAGCAAATTCTTGAACTGCGGAAACAAGGAGCTGGTGTCGGAGCTCGGCGTTGGTGGCCTGCACAGGAACATCAACACGATAACAGCGATCGTGGTGGTACAAGTAAATGTGTGTCCGTACTGCATTCATGCGAGCGGGAGTGTTCAAGCACTGAAGGTTCTGTTGCACACGTTGGCAGAGCGGGAACTCGCTCGGGTCAGTGCAACAGGGGATAGCAATCAGGTCTTGCACAGGATCAGGCACGAGGGCATCGGGTGCCAAGAGCACACTCTTGGGTCCACAGGTTCGGAAAATGCAATGCTCACTGATATCAAATGCCGAGGTGATGGTCTTGAGACTTGAGTTGGAAGGTGCTGAGGTCTCCACGCATTCATCTGGGTTGAGCCAAATCTGGAAAGAAGGCAAACCCCAAGAGAGGGTGGGAGAACACACAATTTCGGAGGGGTGATTCTGAACTTGAGTACTCAAGACACCAACGTTCCGAGGAAGCGGCTTTGAGAGAGCGATGTCGGGCACATACCGCCGTCTATCATCAGCGATGGATTCAGGCACCAAGTTCTCACGGGCGTGGGAAATTGCATGTAGGGGCTCACTATGCGACTCAGCTGGGCTTGAACTGCCGGCTGCAACCAAACCTATCCAGCTGGCAGATTCGATCACATTCGTTTGGCTGGCTCGGAGTCTAAGTCTCCAGGCATTCATCAGGATGTCCTGCGGATGAGAAACTGGCGCACAAATCCGAGTTTTAGTGAGGAGGCACATGATGGGCAAAAGAACTTGCAACGCCTGCATGGGGGAAATGGCGTTTCCCACCATATGGTGTGCGCTCCGGCAATTTCGCGGAAGTTTCAGAGTTCCGAATGTTCCCAAGGCTAAAGCGAGCTCCAAAGGCGAGAAAAACCGAGGCCGTTGGATAGAGCCGGTGAGGTCGGCGTGTAGTCCACTTCGTAGCAAAGCCGAAGGGTGTAGCGTATGCTGCGATCCATACTTCGCCATCACAGTGCCTAAGTGACCATACGGTCCTTTCATTCTGTGCTGCAGAGTGCGATGCTTCGAGGTTGCCTGTTTACAATACCTGGCATCCGAGTAAGTCTCGCGTTCACTCTGGGTCAAGAACAAGCATTGCTCATGCAGTGGAGGGAGGTGCAAAGGGAGCACGTCTCTGCCTATGAGGGTGGATTTGCCCAAAACAGGAAAGGGACATCGAGGAATGCTGCCCAAAAGCGGTAGCAAGTCGCGGCGAACACAAATTGCCATCCATCTGCTCCTGCATGTCGGTTGTAAGGCAAGCAAATTCGACTCGATCTGTTGCACAATCTGAAACCCCGCACGACCAATTCGATCGGTGACAATGCGAAAGTGGCGATGCTTGGAGATTGCCGAAACGTTCTCGATCCAGACAACTGGGGGTTGATTCATTTTCATGCAATCAAGGAGGTCGAGGAAAGCCTGACCGTCAAGGCTGTTGAGGCCGGCACGATTTCCACTATCACTCCAGCTGGGGCATGGCGGGGAGCACATCCATACTGCCTGCGGGTGGCCTTGTTGAAGGCTAGCCAGCAAATCTGGCAGGACATGCTTGCACAAAACACTTTCTTGATGGCAGTGGGCACATATCGTGCCACTCGGGCCACTGCAGTGGTTCAGGCGGTAGTTGTTGCAAGACTCCGGGTCTAAGTCGATGGCATGGCACACATTGATGTTGATCAACTCTTGCTGATTGAGGGCTGTAACGGCCTGTTTCCAACCTGCAAATCCCCCAGCGAATAACTCAAAAGCATCCTGCACGGGTTTGTCGAGTGTGTTGCAGACCGCGGTACAGAATGAGTTACACTGTGTGTAGAATAAGCAATCGTTCACCTCGTCACGTGTGACGTGTGTGATGATGACCGGTGGATCTGTCCTGACAGGAATGCACTTGAAGCAATCTCTGATGGTGATCCGGGGTTGGAGCCCGTGTTGATCTCCGCCAGGAAGTATTCGAGACGAAATTGCCTGGAAATCAGCATCATGATCAAATCGGATGGCCTCACAGAAAATGGCATTGGTAATCTGGATACCTGGGGTCGCAAGGCAGTCCTCACCTCGAAACCAAATCTGGTCGGGGAATTTAAGTCTCTCATCCGGAGGAGGTGGAAACTCCAAGGCTGACAATGCCACAGGTTGCAAGTATCGTTGCTCATCAAGGCAGTGATCGTTCACATGAGCATGTTGGTGGTGGTGTGACGTGACAGAACAGCAGCCCGATTCGCCCATAACAGAGGAGTTAACATCCCCAAGGAGAAAAGATGAAGGATCACGGTCACTAGGAGCACCACCAGGAAGACCTCGAAATCGAATGCGAAGAACTTGGTCCTTGATGGAATGAACCAATGTACTGGGTTCCTGGGATTTGCCATTGATGGAAAAGAGGCAAAGGTCAACAGGCATCCCAAGCCGCCCACAGAGATCTGCCAAATTCTCATCGCTGAAAAGTTGCAAGCATTGGAGTGAAGAGGAAAGTGGTCCATGAAACCAAATGTCAGCCACTTGCGGGAAGGGCTGGAGAGGAAGTCCAGCAAGCCTTTCACTCATCTCCTGACTGACGGATGTATCTTTCTGACCATGGGTCGAGCACTGTTCACAAGAGCCGGCGCAGGTCCTGCAGGTAACAAATTGACTCGAAGCACAGATGTGCCCTGAGAAGTACATGACATCCTGGCAAGATGTACAATACATTCCCAAGACACCGAATTGCTGGAGGTGTACGTGAAGTCCATCGAACAAAATGGCGGGCATGTCCGGTGGAAAATACGCGTGCCTGGTCTTGATTCTGTACCCGCTGAAAAGGCCAATCGTTCGGAGTGCAACATCTGAAATACTCATGCCGAGATCAAAGTACACCTTTGTGACAGAGAGGCCAAAATGCAGCACACAGTGAGGCCCAGGCTGCACAAAGCAATCGTCCATGGCAGGCACGGAAGGCCGGCCGGGCTGCTTGTTCATGGGAGGGCAAAACCGAAGCGAAAAAGCCAAAAGAAGCGAAAAACCAAAACACACACGACGGGGGGTGTCACGGCTCAGTTGGTAGCACAACCGGAAAGGGCTGGATCCCAATCGTGTTGCAAGCAAGGTCGCGCCGACAACGCCTGAGCCAAAACCTTGTCCGACTGAGGGGCTCGTCCTTGTCCTTCGTGCTGTTTTTGGATCACGTCTAATTCCCCGAAGGTCTTTTAAAAAAATATTTTCTATTAAAAAAACCGATGAAGCAAGCGCAACCGGCGCCAAGGCCTAGAGGCAGACCTCCGGGTAGTAAAAACAAGCCGAAGCCGCCCGAGCTGCCCCTGCCGAAGAGCAAAAAAATGATCGACGACCTGGCGAAGAGAAAAAAATGATCGACGACCTGCCCACGGAGCCGGCGTATGAAGCGGACTCCCCCTTCCGTCCCAAGAGGGTGAGATTTCCCACAAAGCCCAAGACGGCTCCCAAGGCTGCACCCACGGCAGCACCCATGACCAAGGCAGCGCCCAAGGCAGCAGCCAAGGCAGCACCCATGCCCAAGGCAGCCGTGCCCAAGACAGCACCCAAGGCAGCGCCCAAGGCAGCGCCCAAGGCAGCGCCCAAGGCGGCGCCCAAGGCGGCGCCCAAGGCAGCCGCCATGCCAGCTCCCAAGCCCAAGGCAGCACCCAAGCCCAAGGCAGCTCCCAAGACAGAGGCACAGTTAGAGCCCGAGGCACAGCCCGAGGCCAAGCCCGAGCCCGAGGTACAGCCCGAGCCCGAGGTACACAGAGAGGTACGGCCCGAGGTGCGGCCCGAGCCCGAAGAAGCGCCTCGGCCGAGCGAGCGCTCCATGCGCATGCTGGAGAGGCAGTCGGCTTACGACCGGCTGACGGCGGGCGCTAGCGTACTAGTGTAAAAGCGAGATGATGTCCATTGAACCACGCAGCGAGCCGCAGATGCTCCGGTGGTTCCGCAAGACTTATCCGAGCTACGACCTGCAGCCGCTGCTGCTGAAGCGCCAGCGAGAGCTGGTGGAGGCGCGGGCCTTCAACAACTGGCTGGGGGAACGCAGGCTGGCCCAAGAGGGGCAGCGGCACCTGGACGATGTGAGCCGGCTGACAGAGGCAGTGCACCGCCAGGTACCCCAGCTGCGCTACGCGCGCGCCGAGCGCAGGGGCGTCGAACGCGCAGCGGGCGAAGGTGCCGCGCAGTAACCCTTAAAGAGATGAAGACGCTTCGGGCCCACGGCTTCAGCCAGCGCCCGCGCTTCGAGCAGGTGGTGGGCTACCTGGAGCGGAATGAGCCGCTGCCCCTGGAGCAGCCGGACCGCAAGGCCACCACGTTCATCACGAGCCATTTCTACTTGGACGAGCGAGGACCCCAACCCGCAGCCTCTGCTGCACACGCCCCTGAGGGCAATTCCTGAGGAAGGCTTCCGCACTCCCGCAGAGGCCACGGACGAGGACTTGGCCCGGATGCGCCAAGGCGGAGGAAACCGCTTCGGCGAGGACGACCTCGCAGGAGACCCAGAGGCCGACGCGCTGACGAACAACGGTCAGGGCCCGCCCTCCATCACGGGCCGTCTGCGCAGCGCGGCCGACGGAGCGCAGGCAGCAGCGGACCTGGTGGGCGCAGGAGCAGCAGGGCTCGCGGCGGTGCAGGCCTTCCGCTCCCAGCTCCCCCAGGACGCAGCTGAGTACGTCCGCCTAAATGTATTGCCCCGCCCAGGGCCGCAGCCGCAGCCACCACCACAGATCATAGGCCGACCCGACGACGTAGAGCGCCTCCTGGACGAGGCGGGGCAGCGCGCGCAGGAGGTGGAGCGTGGCGCAGCACAGGCCATAGAGGAGACGGCAGCTGTGGCCGCAGAGGAGGGAGAGGTTGCCCGTTGCCGCCGAGGGCGTGGGCGGAGCCTTTGGGTACCTGGGGGGCCTGGCAGAAGGGGCCGCTGCTTTGGCGCCCACAGCGGGAGAGGTTGCTGGAGCGATGGCTGCCACGGCAGGAGTTGGAGCGGCGGCGACGGCTGGGTTGGCTGTGGGGCTTGCAGGCGGCGCAGCCTACGGCCTGGCCCGCGGCACGGGCTGGGTGCTGGAGAACACGCTCTTCCGGCCTCAGCAGGGCAGCGAGGACGCTGCTGTGCAGGACGTCCGGTCAGCCAACAACATGAACGACGCCACGCAGCCTCAACACTTCACGCTGCGCACCGGCAGCAGCACGTCCGGCAGCCCCGCAAGCAGCCGCGCCTCCTCGCAATCGTTCCGCGTCCAGGCGCAGGCCAACCACACGCCACGCCCTTTCTCCTGGGGCCTGAACCCAGTGACTCTGCCTCAGTCCCAGCCGAACTCTCGGGCAAGCTCTCGCAGCTCCGGGCAGTCACGCCAGAGCCGCCTGCCTCCGCCGAGCTACGACCGGCTGGCCCGAGACATCGAGGCGGCCTAGACTCTCCTTCGCCGTACGAGCGAAAATGAGTGTTGCGCTACATGTAAAGAAGCATGGAGGTAGTCACAGCCGGAGCACAGGATGAGTTGATGCAGAGCCTGGACTACAAGCTGAAAACCAGCAACACCAACTACGACGTGCAGTATTTTCCCAGCTCGCTGAGCTCCTTCTCTCCCGCCACCTCGAGGGTCTGCCGCATTCCGCTGACCAGCGGCACCTCGTTCATCGACCCCGAGTCTATCAAGATCGCCTTCAGAGTCAGAAACACGGACGCCACCAACCCGCTGGCGCCTGCCACTCCGAACCCAGCCTGTTTCATCCAGAGGATCCAGGTCTTCGCCAACGGGCAGCGCTGCGATGACATTAACTACTACGGTCGCACCGTGGCCGTGCACGACCTGCTGAAGGGCCGCGAGTACAACCAGAACAAGGCCGTGGAGGGCTTCGACGAGGTGAACAACTCTCGGACGCCCCGCGCGGTGCACCAGAGCGGCTTCGCGGACGTGCTGCTGCGCCCCACCATGGTGGGCATCCTGCGCTGCGGGAAGATGCTGCCGCCGCAGCTGAACCTGGTGATAGAGATCGAGTTCGCGGACGCGACGACAGCGCTGTGGTCCGAGAACGCCGGGGCGCACCCGGCGGGAGCCACGCTGAGCAACGATTTCGAGATCCAGAACGTCCGAGTTCTGGCCTCACAGGTCGTCCTGGACTCTGCGCTGGTAGAGTCCTTCAACCGCGTGCTCCTCTCAGGAAGGTCGATTGTGTTCAGCTACCCCACGGTGCACACGCAGCAGTCCACGGTGCCTCCGGGCGTGGCGGAGCACAACGTCACCGTGGCGCGCGCCTTCACGAAACTCATGGGAGCGTTCGTGACTTTTTGGGACAACGACGCGGGCTCTAAGATCCATTTGCTGGCCAACTCGGGGCAGGACGTGGCCCCCATCGGAGCGGCCAGGCAGGAAGACAGTCTCCTGGAGTCGCAGATGCAGCTGGGCAGCCTGCAGCACCCGCACAATCCTATGAAGGGAGCCTCTGAGCACTTCCACTTCCTATCGGTCCTAGCGGGGACCTACGACGACACGGTGCGCAACATCGACATCGACCGCGCGGGCTACCTGCGCCACAGCTTCATAGCGGGCTTCCCGACAGAGCGCGTGCCCAAGATGCCCCTGAGCGGCGTCAGCACCCGTTCGGGCGACCTGGCATTCAAGGCGCTCGACGGTACGATGACTGATGTGTTCATCCACCTGATAGCCTATCAGCTGGTGACGCTCTCTGGCACAGGAGTCTCCGTGCTTGACTAGTAAGGGTCCATAGCTCAATTGGAAGAGGCTCTGAAGCTCTGAAGCTTGCAGACCGCAGGCTCGAGTCCACCCGGGCGCGGATCATTTTTTTTTTACTTGGCGAGTGCCTTTGGGAATTCTTTTTTCCCTCGAGCCGAGACGGGTCTCCGAGACGGATCTTCCCACCTCCAACCCAGTGAGCGCCTCTCCTGGGAATAAGAAATTCCCGAGACGGATCTTCCCGCCTCCAACCCGGTGAGCGCCTCTCCTGGGAACAAGAAATCCCCGAGACGGATCTTCCCGCCTCCAGCCCGGTGAGCGCCTCTCCTTAAGAGACTTTAATTCCCAGGTCCGAGACGGTTCTTATTGCCTCCAGCCCGGTGAGCGCCTCTCCTTAAAAGACTTTAATTCCCAGGTCCGAGACGGATCTTATTGCCTCCAGCCCGGTGAGCGCCTCTCAGGGGAGCGAGAAATCCCCGAGTCGGATCATTGTGGAGAGACGGATCATTGTGGAGAGACGGATCTTTCCGCCTCCAGC
The DNA here is from genome assembly GCA_963377175.1 of Effrenium voratum. NCBI lineage: Eukaryota > Dinophyceae > Suessiales > Symbiodiniaceae > Effrenium > Effrenium voratum. The sequence goes on from CAUJNA010000291.1 coordinate 1,372,575, forward strand.
TCGGTGACCGCCTCTACCTAGAGGGCTTTTATTCCAAGGTCCGAGACGGATCTTCCCGCCTCCAGCCCGGTGAGCGCCTCTCCTTAAAAGACTTTAATTCCAAGGTCCGAGACGGATCTTATTGCCTCCAGCCCGGTGAGCGCCTCTCCTGGGAGCGAGAAATCCCCGAGACGGATCTTTGTGGAGAGACGGATCATGGTGGAGAGACGGATCTTCCCGCCTCCAGCCCGGTGAGCGCCTCTCCTTAAAAGACTTTAATTCCCAGGTCCGAGACGGATCTTATTGCCTCCAGCCCGGTGAGCGCCTCTGCGTAACCTTTTTGTTTGCAAAGCCCATTCCCAGACTAATTGCCACGTTTTTCCGGAAATGCTCGTTGTACGCGCGCGCCCTGGTGGGCTAGCTTGTTTTGCACGAATTTGCATGGTTTTGACATTATTTTGCTTGATTTTCGCATGACTTGGTTTTGCACGGATTTTGACATGATTTTGCTTGATTTTCGCATGACACGGTTTTGCATGTTTTTTTGACTTGATTTTCGCATGACATGGTTTTGCACGGATTTTGACATGATTTTGCTTGATTTTCGCATGACACGGTCTTGCATGGTTTTTGACATGATTTTCGCATGACATGGTTTTACATGCTTGGAATCGGCATGCGCTTCACCCCAACACGTCCCCCCTGAGTTTTTTTTTCCTGTCAGGCTGTCGTACGTGTCAGGTCCAGGAGAACTTCGGGGAGTGGGAGGCGGGGCAGTGCCGAGCGGGCACTTGTAACTAGACGTGCCGAGCGGGCACAGTGCCGAGCGGGCACTTATAGGTAGACGTGCCGAGCGGGCACAGTGCCGAGCGGGCACTTGCAACTAGACGTGCCGAGCAGGCACAGTGCCGAGCGGGCACTTATAGGTAGACGTGCCGAGCGGGCACAGTGCCGTGCGGGCACTAGGAGGAAGACCACTTGCAGGTAGACGTGCCGAGCGGGCACTTGTAGCTAGACGTGCCGAGCGGGCACTAGGACGTACCGAGCGGGCACTTGTAGCTAGACGTGCCGAGCGGGCACTAGGACGTACCGAGCGGGCACTGTGCCGAGCGGGCACAGTGCCGAGGGTACCCGGCGCCGAGCGGGCACCGTAGGAGCGAGCAGCACCAAGCAGGCGACGTTGTGTTGTGGGGCCACTGTGATATAGGCGGCCACTGTACAAGCGGTTGAGCGTGCGCTTTAGTACGCCTCCGCCCAACCTCGTTCGATACAGGCTCGCCCAACCTCGTTTGATGCTGGCTCGGTCGGGTTCTTTTTAAGTACTGGTTAGCCCAACGGGTCCGGGCGGGATCGTTTTTTCGAGTACTGGTCTGCCCAAAAAACCCGGCATTTTTGGCTTAGTACTGGTCTGCCCAACGGGTCTGGAAGGGTTTCGCGTTTTTTTCAAGTACTGGTCTGCCCAACAAGTCTGGAGAGTTTCGGATTTTTTTTCGAGTACTGGTCTGCCCAAAGGCTTCGGGGGTTTTGGCTTGGTACTGGTCTGCCCAACAGGTCTGGAAGGGTTTCGCTTTTTTTCAAGTACTGGCCTGCCCAACAGGTCTGGAGGGGTTTCGGATAAAAAAAATTTCGAGTACTGGTCTGCCCAAAGGGCCCGGCATTTTTGGCTTAGTACTGGTCTGCCCAACGGGTCTGGAGGGGTTTCGGATTTTTTTAAGTTCTGGTTTGCCCAGCACGTCTGGAGGGGTTTCGGATTTTTTTTTCGAGTACTGGTCTGCCCAAAGGATTCGGGGGTTTTGGCTTGGTACTGGTCTGCCCAACGGGTCTGGAAGGGTTTCGCTTTTTTTCAAGTACTGGCCTGCCCAACAGGTCTGGAGGGGTTTCGGATTTTTTTCGAGTACTGGCCTGCCCAAAGGCTTCGGGGGTTTTGGCTTGGTACTGGTCTGCCCAACGGGTCTGGACGGGTTTCGCTTTTTTTTCAAGTACTGGTCTGCCCAACAGGGCTGGAGGGGTTTCGGATTTTTTTTTCGAGTACTGGTCTGCCCAAAGGGCCCGGCATTTTTGGCTTAGTACTGGTCTGCCCAACGGGTCTGGAGGGGTTTCGGATTTTTTTAAGTTCTGGTTTGCCCAGCACGTCTGGAGGGGTTTTGGATTTTTTTTTTCGAGTACTGGTCTGCCCAAAGGCTTCGGGGGTTTTGGCTTGGTACTGGTCTGCCCAACGGGTCTGGAAGGGTTTCGCTTTTTTTTTCAAGTACTGGTCTGCCCAACAGGTCTGGAGGGGTTTCGGTTTTTTTTTTTCGAGTACTGGTCTGCCCAACGTGCCTGGGGGGTTTCGTTTTTTTAAGTACTGGTTCGCCCAACGGGTGCGGGGGGGTTCGTTTTCAAGTACTGGTCTGCCCAACAGGTCTGGAGGGGTTTCGGATTTTTTTTTCGAGTACTGGTCTGCCCAACGTGCCTGGGGGGTTTCGTTTTTTTTAAGTACTGGTTCGCCCAACGGGTGCGGGGGGGGTTCGTTTTTAAGTACTGGTCTGCCCAACGAGCCTGGGGGGTTTCGTTTTTTTTAAGTACTGGTTCGCCCAACGGGTGCGGGGGGGTTCGTTTTTAAGTACTGGTCTGCCCAACGTGCCTGGGGGGTTTCGTTTTTTTAAGTACTGGTTCGCCCAACGGGTGCGGGGGGGTTCGTTTTTAAGTACTGGTCTGCCCAACGGCTCATGACCCAACCAGACGAAGGGCGTCGGAGTTTTTTTTAGGCCCTTGTAGGAACCTATAGGAACCACTGGCTCGCCCAACCTCGTTTGATACTGGAGAAGGATCTTATAAGAAATGATCCTCGGTTCAGTCCGGAATGCTCAGCCGATCCGCAAGCTCTGCCGCGGCCGCGCTCGCAATCTCCTCGCACAGCGCCGTAGGAATGCTGTAAAGCAGCTCGCGCGACTGCCCTCTGACCCTCTCGCGCGGCCCCCCATGAGTCGAGGCCCCCCTTGGGCGCCCCTCAGATGCCTCCCGTCTTCCCACGCATCGCACCGGCTGCCGCTCCTGCACAGCCCTCGGCTCGGCCTCCAGCGCATGTTGGTCCACAGCCGGGTCTGCTTCCTGTACGGAGTCCCGTACTTGCAGTAGGTAACGTCCACCCAGGGCAGGCGCTCCATGAACGGGCGGGTCTTCAGCAGCCCGGTGGCCGGATTCTCTATGACCCACATGATCGGGTCGAAGTGCGCCATGATCTCAAGGGCTCTGAGCACCAGCGCGTCGCCCTCCTCGAGTCGTCGAGGGCGCATCGTCAGAGCTCGGCTGTACTCCGTGCAGACCGGGCTGGCCCAGACCATGTCACAGTGCCCCGGCGGAAACGTCGTGTAGTCCCAGCTCCGGATGTCGCACAGGATCGTGGGCTCAAATTTCGACACGATGTCCAAGGAAACGACCTCCCACCCTGCCGCCTCGAAGGCTCGGCCAATCGACTTTGCGCCGCAAAACAGCTCCAGCAGTCTCGGCATGTTTAATAACCACCACCAGCACAACGAAGCACGCACAGGCGACGACGCGGCTCAAGCAGTTTCGCATGCTCGGACCAATCTTTTTTTAATCGGAGACAGAAAAGGATGACGAGCCAGACAAGCATGTTGAACTTGGGCGAGGTGCGCTCCAATGCTAAGGGTGGCAAATTCTTGTGCCTGGAGCCGCTGTTTTGGCAGAGCGAAGCTTCGCTGGAAATCCCATGGGAGCCCAGGGCTTTCTCCGAGGGGCAGCGCCCCAGTGTGAGCTTCGCAACCGCCGAGCGCACGAGGCTCTTCTGGGAGCGGGCCGAGACCGATCTGGTCGAGCTGCTGGCGGCCGCATCCGAGCGCGTCTTCGACGCGAAGCTCACGCCCGAGGCCGTGCGCCAGCGGCTGCTGCCTTCTGTGAGGCAATCGCGCGGCGGCGATTGGATGCTGCAGGCCAAGCTGCCGGCCCACGCACGCTTCTGGAACGCCGGCGGCACGTTTGCGGACCGCCCCGCTGAGCTGGCTCACTGCGCCGCGCGCGTTAGGCTGAGTGCGCGCAGCTTGTGGTTGATGAGCGGCATGTGCGGCTTGAGTCTTGAGGTCACGGATCTGCGTGTGGAGCCACCGTCTCGCGAGTGCCCGCTGTAGTTTCTTCCGATGCCGCAGCCGATTTTTGCTCAGTAAAAAAATTCAGAATGGCCACCCACGTCCTGGAGCGCCGCGAGCAGCTGAGTCGATGCCGAGGCGCTGAAGCGGGGAGCCTCTCTGGAGGAGGTGAGCCGCCTGCATGATGAGCTCACTCGGGGAGTGCCCGTGCTGGAGCGGCTGCTGGCTGACGGGGTCGCCGGCAGGTTCCCGGCGGAGGAGGTCGACATGCAGGACGGGAGGGACATGCTGAAGCGCTCCCAAGAGCTTCGGCTCAAGCTTCGCAAGCGCCTCAACCAGCGCACGGCCCGCAGCTCTGCTCCCACGGTGGCCGAGGAGCGCAAGGAGGAGAGCTGGGAGACTATGGAAGCGCTCCGCGAGAAGCACGAGGCCCTGAGGCAGCGCCGCGCTTGCACGAGCGACATCGCCTCGCTGGCCCAGATCGAGAGAGAGCTCTACGAGGTGGAGGAGCAGCTCGTCAGCAAGAAAATCGCTGAGCGGCTGCCGGTCTCGCTGACGGCCAAGCGCGCAACCCTCGCAGCCTTGGAGCGGGTCGAGAAGGCGCGCAAGGAGCTGGATGAGGCCTCCAGAGAGCTCCTCACGGCGCTGAACCTGCAGGGCCGCACCGCCGACTCGCTGTGACGCGGTAGATGCCGAATCCCGGACAGAACATGACAGAAAAAAGGGCGATGCTTGTGGTGCATGGTTGTTTCGCGGTCTCTCAAACGGCACGTTTGGGAAGGCTCGTCAAAGCAGGAGTTGTCGGCAATGCTGAGGGTGCTCGTCCGACCGACGGAATATTTATTATTTTTTCTATAGAAAGCAATTTATTCAGCTCAAACCAATTCGCGCCATGATCTCCGAGCTGTCTGATCGCATCTGGGGCTGCCTGGGGCTCAGCGCTGTCCGGGCGGTGCCTCTGGAGGAGCCGCGTGCGCCTAGCGCCGAGGCCGATGTGACAGAACTGCGCCCGCGTGGGGCCGCTTGGACCCGCGAGCTGCGGCTGCGCCCTCTTCCTGAGCAGCAGGTCTTCACCATCGACGCCTTGCGGCTGCTGGTGGACCGGCCCCAAGACCTGCTGGTCATTCGGCTGCCCTTCCTCGCCAAGGTCAGCTTCCAGATCCTGCTGAGGCGCCCGACCGCAAACGACGCGGAGCTCACGCTCCACTAACTCAGGCTGGCGCCGTGGATCGTGAGGCCCGCGCCTCTGTCGGCCCGCGCCGGAACCATGATGGCGGCCATCAGGACGAAGTTCGAGGTCGCGGTCGAGCGCTCCCGCTTCCCCGAGTCTAACTGGACCGTCGTGGGCATCACGGCGGCGTATTTGCTGACTGCGCCCTCGCAGCGGCTGGCCGACATGCCCGCGCCCCCGCCGCCCAACGAGGCGGGAGGCTGCTGGAAGGAGCTGCCCGAGACCCTGGCCAAGAAGAAGGCCATCTGGAACCCTCGGAACGAGGACCACCGCTGCTTCATGCGTCCTCGCCCACTGCCTCGGAGTCGAAGGGCTCGACAAGCTCCAGCGGTCAAGGGCCACGAGCTGCTCGGGCTCCTTCTTCTACCCCGAGATGAGCCGCCGCGGACGCCGCCCCGCGGGATGGCAGCCCGCTCTGGCCGACGCGGGGGTGGACTTCTCTGGCCAGCCGACGGACCGCCCCGTGGGCTTCGACGACATCGACGCCTTCGAGCTCCGCAACGCGGGGCGGGTGGAGGTCTTCGTCTTCGTGTGGCAGCGAACCCTGTGGGCGGCCGGGCTGGAGTACTACCACGTCCTCCAGCAGCGCGCCCCGAGCGGCACGGGCGTCGTCCAGCACACCGTGCTGCTTCTGCTGCACAGCGGCCACTACAGCTTGATCCACAACTTCCAGGCGCTGGCCAGCAGACAGGGGCTGACCCTGGGAGCCTCGCCCGCCAACACCGGCGGCTGCAGGGAGTACAAGTGCCCGAGGTGCATGGCCCGCTTCACCCTGAAGGCCTCGTGGCAGCGCCACCGCGCCACCCAGTGCTATCGAGAGATAGCCGAGCGCACTCGGAAAGCGCCGCTGCCCGGGCCCGAGAAGAGCCTGCTGCGCTACAGGGGCAAGGCCTCCGCAGAGCTCGCGCCCCTCACGTGCTACGCGGACCTCGAGGTCTACAGCACGCCCGCCCCGACGGTCCACATAGCGCAGCTGCAGCCGGCGCGCCAGACCGTCGCGGCTTCTTCCTGCTACGTCGCTGTCGGGCGCTGCGGCTACGTGCCACCCGAGGAGCTGAGGCTGAGGCTCACGCACCACGAGCGGGACAGCGGCAAGTTCCACGCCGTCCGCGCCATGCTGGACGACCTTCTCAAGCTGGCCGTCCACTACCTCACCTGGAGACGCCGAACTCGGGCCGTCAGCATGACCCGGCGGGAGGAGCTGGAGCACAGGGCCGCCACTCATTGCAGGGAGTGCCTCGCGTCCTTCGAGACCGCGGAGAAGAAGCTCCACCACTGCCACGGCACCGGGCAGTATCTCGGGGCGCTGTGCCACTCCTGCAACATCGCGGCCCAGACGCCCAAGACCATCCCAGTGGTCTTTCACCACGGGGGCGGCTACGACTTCCACTTCCTGCTGCGCTACATCGCCACGATGGGCTCTCCTGTCTGCAGGGCGCCGCGCGAAGAGCTCGGCGAGGACTGCGACAACGACGGCACCGAGAGCGAGGCAGAAGGCGATCAAGAAGGAAGCGGCAGCGAGTCCGAGAGGCCCATGCCCAAGGCCGCGCCAAAGGCCGCACCAAAGCCCAAGGCCGCACCAAAGCCCAAGGCCAAGGCCAAGGCCGCGCCAAAGCCCCTCAGCGGCTGGTGCGCCCTGCAGGCCGCGATCAAGCAGGGCGACTACAGCCACCTCAGCCTCCGAGTCCTCTGCAAGTCGGGCGAGAAGTGCCTGCAGATGAGCTGGGGCCCGCTGAGGTTTGTGGACAGCATGAACGTCTTCCCCACGAGCCTGGCCAGCATGATCGACGACCTCAGGGCCTGCACCCACATGCAGCTGCCAGAGCTCTTCCCGCTGATGGCCTCGCTTCACCCCGAGCTGCAGCTGCGCACGCCGACCGACTCTCCGCCCCAAAGACGGCCTCTCAAACAGCGGCGGACGCACTGCGACCTGGAGCAGGCGTGGGACTGCATCCTGCGCAAGCTGCCCATGCCCTTTGCGGCGCCGAGGCGTGGGAGATGCCTGCGGTGTGGGAGCAGCACTGCTACGACAGCGTGCTGGCTGGAAAAGCGGTGAGCGCAGAGGACCACCGGCTGGCCGTCAACACCGCCAATCTCATGGGGTGGGAGACCTTCCGCGAGTTCCACGACTGCTACCTCCACACCGATGTCCTGGCCCTGGCGGACGTGATGGAGAGCTACCGGGACTCCTTCCGGGCGCAGTCGGGGCTCGACCCAATCACTACGTCACGCTGCCCGGAGCCGCCTGGGACGCCATGCTGCGGCACTCGGCCCGCGAGACTCCCATTCACCTCATCACCGACGAGCAGGCCTACAAGGACGTGCGGGCCTCTGTCATGGGAGGGCTGAGCTGCATCTTCCAGCCCTTCGCTCAAGCCAACAACCCCGAGCTGGGCGAGGAGGACTACAACTCCGAGGAGCCCGTCAGCTGGATCTCGTACTTGGACTTCAACGCCATGTACCCGGCCGCAATGACGCTGCCCATGCCCAACGGCCCCTGCGTGGCGGTCGCCCTGCCGGAAGACAACGCGGCGAGGCTGAGCTGGCTGCACGAGACGTGCCTCTCGAGCCTGAACTGGGAGTCCGACGCCGAGGAGGTGAGCTACCTGCTCCTCGCGGACTACGACTTCCCCCCGGAGCTGCACGACCACTTGGACTGGGCTCCCCCCGCGCGCATGAAGGTCGGGAAGGGCCTGTACGGGCCGCACACCGCGGACATGGCGGAGCGCCTCGGCCTCTCCCCGTCGCCCTGCGAGATGCTCGTGCCCTTCCTCGGCATGCACGTGGAGGAGGGCGTGGACGGCAAGCGGCTCAAGTTCCTGCGGGACGTGCTGGGCGCCAGGGTCTGGAGGCTGCACAGAGCCTACCGCTTCGCCTGCAGCCCCTTCATGGCGGGCTTCATGGAGCTCAAGCACAGCGAGCGGAGGCAGCTCAAGACGGCGGGGAGCGTGGTCGCCGAGAAGGTGGTGAAGCTCACCCAGAACGCCATCTTCGGCCGCTGCTGCATGAATCCCGACAAGTTCAGGAACACGAACGCCTACGTGGACCCGGCCAAGTTCGAGCGGGCCGTGGGCAAGAGCTCCGTGACGAACTTCGAGCTCCAGATCAACGACTCGGAGGGGTTCCTGGCCTTCGTGGAGACGCTCAAGACGGACCGCAGCAAGGCCTGCATGAGCGTGCCCACCAAGTCGGCGCCCGCACGCTGCAGCTCTCCAAGCTCATGATGGAGAAGGCCTACTACCTCCACATGAGGAGGCTCTTCCCGAAGATGAGGCTGCTCTTCACGGACACCGACTCCGTGATGGTGCAGATCTTCAAGCTGCAGGACCCGCTCCACGCCATGGCGGAGGCGAACCTGAACGGCGCCGCCCTCTTCGACGTGGCCGGCAAGTCCAAGGACCCCGAGAGGGACCTGAGCGCACTCTCTGCTGCGGCGCGCGCCAAGGCCATCGAGGTGATGGGGCTGCTGGGCAAGATCGGCGACGAGACCTTCCCCGCCAGGATCCTGGAGTATGTCGGCCTGCGCTCCAAGATGTACAGCATCCTCACGGTCCAGCCCGACGGCGCGCGCAAGGAGAAGCGCAAGATCAAGGGCGTGCCGAAGAAGGCGGTGACCAACGTCCGGCATCTCGAGTACAGGGAGGTGCTGGAGGAAGGCAGCGAGCGCAGGGCGGCCTTCGCGCAGCTGCGCAGCCGCGCGCACGAGATAGCCGTGGAGACCGTCGAGAAGAAGTCGCTCTCGCCCTTCAACGACAAGGTCTTCGGCCTCGACGCTCACAACTCGCGGCCGCTGGGGCACTGGCGCAACCTGGAGCAGCTGCGGATGCTGGGCGCTTACGCTCTGCCTGGCTCTGCGCCCTTCGACCTCGTGATGGAGTTCCTCGTGGGGCCCCCGCCTCTGGGGCCCGCTCCGACATTGCCGCTGCGGCTGAGCCGATGCTGGGCGTAGACTGTCGGAACCTGAAAAAAGAAAGATCCCGTGCTCTCGTTTTCTCGCTTTCTCGATAATGCTGATTTCGAACCGCCGCAGCTGCTCAAAGAGATGACTTCCTCAGCGGCCTTCCGATGCGTGCAGGCATGGCTCCTGGAGAAGCCTGCCGCGTGGGCGGCCGAGGACGCTCCCTGCCTTGCGGCTGCTCTGATGGCCCAGCGGCCTCCCTACGAGCGGCCTCGCGAGGACGCGCTGCTTGAGGCCGAGCGCTCGCACCAGCGGCATCTCATCGCGCAGCTCGATGAGGAGCTCCTCGAAGAAACTCAGCGCCGCGAGCTTCGGGAGTTCGACAACAAAATTCTCGCAGGCAGCTGGACCGCTGCAACGAGTTCCTAAGCAAACACGCAAGGAGCGGTGCGGGCGCAGGTGACTGTTGAGGAGCTGCTCATCGGTGAAACTCTGCACCGTGAGGAGCGGGAGCGCGAGAACAGAGATCGCAAGCGAGCCAGGGAGCGCATTGAAGAGCTGGAGCGCAGCAACAGAATTCCCCGTCGGCGGGTGGAGCGCCTCGACGAGATCCTCGAGTGAGCGCGTTGATGAGCTTGAGGAGGATTTGGACAGGGCAAGGGGAACGCGCTAAAGAAAAAAAAAAGCCCGCCGAATGCTCGAATGGTCCCAAATGCTTGAATGGACTCAAAAAAACCCGCGCAGCCACTTAAAGCTATCATGACTTCCTCAGCGGCCTTCCGGTGCGTGCAGGCATGGCTTCTGGAGAAGCCCGCCGTGTGGGCGGAGGCGGACGTTGCCAGCCTTGCGGCCGCTCTGATGGTCCAGCGACCTCCCGCGCGGGCTCGCGAGGATGCGCTGCTCCAGGCCGAGCGCCTGCGCTACCTGCACCACATCGAGTACCTTGAAGAGGAAGCTGCGCACCGTGGGGCTCTCCTCGGGGCGCTGGAGCGGCTCTGCGAACGCAGCGAGCGAAATCTAGCGTTGCTGCTGATGGCGCAAGAGTATGCTGCTCAGCTTGAGGATGAGGCCAACCGTGAGACTTTCCTCGAGGAAGAGAACAGAAATCTTCGTAGGCGGACGCACTGACGAGCTTGGACTCGCGCAAAGAAAAAAGAAGCCCGCCAAATGCTCGAATGGTCCCAAATGCTTGAATGGTCTCAAAAAAAACCCGCCGCAGCTGCTCAAAGAGATGACTTCCTCCAAGGCCTTCCGATGCGTGCAGGCATGGCTTCTGGAAAAGCCTGCCGCGTGGGCGGACGAGGACGCACCCTGCCTTGCGGCTGCTCTGATGGCCCAGCGGCATCCCACCAAGCGGCCTCGCGAGGATGCGCTGCTTGAGGCCGAGCGCTCGCACCAGCGCCGCCGCATCGAGCTCCTCGAGGAGCAGCTGCTCGGTGAGGAAGCGGAAGTCCGACGCCTCGAGAAATTCCTCGTTGCGAGCGTGGATCTGGAGGAAATCATGAGCGAGGTGAGCCACGTCTCTGCGGCTCTTGATGACCAGGCCACGCGCTCCCAGCGGGCAGAGCTTGCCCTGCGCTGGTTTGAGGATCATGATACGTGGAGCGGGAGGTGGGACGCGTGGGACGCGGTCCTAGATCATGGGGGCCCGCCCGAGCCCCCGGCCCGGCCCGACGTGAAGAAGCTCGTCAGTGAGTGGCGGGCGGAGCTGTCGGAGACGTCGTAGAGACGTAGAGTAGAGATCGTAGAGGCACAGAGAGCATCAAAAAGGAGGTGGGAGCCTGGGGCCTCTCTGTAGCCTCCGCTGGCGGGATTGCACCTCCATTCTCGCGGTTCGGCAGCTGAGTTTTCGGGGGACTTTTCGGAGATCCCTGTGCACCACCTTTTCCGGCCACCCCTCCAAGCCAAACCTCGCCCCCATCTCCCCGCTCTCGGCGGAGACAACCCTGTATACCTTTTCGCTCCAGGCTATCTCGTTGACCCTGTAGGAGCCCCTGCTTTCGATCGGCTTAACCCCGATCCGAACCATATCCCCGACCTTGATTTCCGGGCGGGTCACCTTGTGTTTGGCCCTGCGCTCGATGTTGCGCAGAGCAATCTCAGCCATTTCGGGGTCAGTGTAGGCGAGGTTCGGCGCCACCTGCGTGGTAGCGTGCTTCCTTCCGTTGATTTGGTTCAAGATGTCAGGCAGCATGAGGTGCCACTGGCCCCGCCGGCCCGCTCCGGCAGCTATGCGACGCAACATGGCCTCCTTGATGGTGCGGATGCGCTCCGCGAAGTAGGCGTGGCCCCTGGTCACCTGCTTCTCGATGTCCCAGAAATCCATCAGCTCCTTGAACTCCCTCTTGAACTCGGAGCCGTCGTCGGAGTACACGTTGGCCGGCACGCCCAGGGCTTGGAAGACCTTCTTCATGCCCGCCGCGGTGGTGCTCGCAAGACGATCCTTCAGCGGCTCCGAGGCCACTTTTTTGGTCAGCGTATCGATGGCCACCAACATGAAGGGGTAGGGCTTGCCCCCTGAAAGCCTTTATGTCTGCCAGGTCCACCTGCAGCTGGTTCATGGGCTCCAGAGGCACGAAGCTGTTGTAGCCTCTCTGCGGTCGGTCCTGGTTCACCCGGAGGCCGTCCAGAAACGCCTTCACTTCCTCTCTGGAGATGCTGGGGTCGCGCACCTGAGCCTGCCGCAGCGTCTGCGCTATGCTGCCGAAGCCTGTGTGGGGATCCTCGTAGACGGCCTTGATGGTTTGTCTGCGAGCGTCAGCCATGTTTCTTATGGGTTCTTCGGCCCCCGCTGGGCCTGCCAGGCTTCCACCTCGTCCAGCCGGCCCTGGAAGCCCTTGCACACCCCCAGAGCACGCTGGTGAGGTGCGAGTAGTCGAGGGTGACCATCTCCGTGCCGTCGCTCCACCTTGCGGTGCCCGTCAGGTTCTTCCACTTCGTTCCTGCGAAGTCGTTTGAGGCGTAGCCCAGCCTCAGGTCCTCGTTCATGTCAGGGCGTTTGTACTGCTTGGCCTCCACGGAGTCAAACAGCTGCTGGAGCTCTGCCACGTCGGCCTCAGTCATCTCCGTCTTCACCCTGCTGTCCGACAAATTCGTGAAGCTCGTGTTGCAGACCACGTTGCCCGTGTTGCCTGCGATCACGAGGCAGCCGGGGTTCCTCTGGTTCGTGGTCAAGGACAGCTGCGTCGAGAGGCTCTTCGTCTGCACCAGCGCCTCGTCGTTGATCATGATGAGCTCGCACCGCCGTCTCGCTCCAGGAAGACCCGCGCGCGCTGGTTGCCCAGCAGCCGCAGCTCCGGACCGCTGTCGGAGGCCGCGCTGTTGTTGGACACTTGCAGCTTGCTCCAGCCCGCCCAGTTCTTCGTCAGGAAGAGATCGTCCGAGAAGTCGGAGGTGTTGGTCACGGTGAGCGTGTTGGACGCGAAGAGCTGCGGAGCGGAGACCGTGCCCGAGCTCGTCACGTCGCCGCAGACCACGCTGCCCGTCGACACTCCGCCGCTCGTGGCCGTGAAGGGTCCAGGCTCTCGCAGTCCAGCGGGCCCGCGGACGCCGCCCCGGTGATCGTCAGCGTGGCGCCCGTGACCGCCCCGGTGGCTGCGAAGCTCGCCGCGGTTGCTGCGCCTGAGGCCGTCAGCGTGCCCGTGGACACGTCTCCGACCGTGGTGAAGTTCCCGGCGTTGGCGGTGTTGTTGATGGTGAGAGTGCTGCCCGTGATTCGCAGCCCCACACTGGCCGCCCCTGTGATGCTCAGCGAGCTGCCCGACACGGCGCCTGTGGACGACAGCGTGGCTCCGGCGACGGTGCCGGTTGCTGTGAGCGCTGCGCAGGAAATGGCGCCTGAGGCGTCCACGCCCGTCGTGAACACGTCCGTGCAGTTCACGACGTTGCACAGCAGCTGGTCGCAGCCTACGTTGCCCTGCGCGGTGAGCCCGTCCAGCGTGGCCGAGCCCGTGAGGGCCAGCGAGTCCGCCAGCAGGTCCGTCACGGAGACCAACTCTCCCTCGAAGGCCGAGGCCCTGATCTGCATGCTGTACAGGTCCAGCGTGCCCGCCGACTGCTGCACCAGCCCGGGGATAGACCCGCCGAAGGCTCCGAAGTGCAGCTTCGCGACTCCGCCCGGCGGCACCGAGAAGTCCAGGCGCGCAGTGCTCCAGACGCCCTGCGAGGCCGTGCCGAGGAAGGTGCCGGTGACGCCCACGTAGTCGTTGTCGGCAGCGCTGACGTACATCACCAAGTTGGAGGCCGTGCCCAGCCTGTACCGGCAGCCGAAGGAGTAGCGTCTCCCCGGCGTCAGCGTGTAGGTGCGCACGATGTTCCAGGCGAAGGCGCTCAGGGTCATGGCATAGCCCTCCAGCTGGAAGCCTCCCACCGCGAAGCTGGCCGAGGCCACGGAGCTCTGGCTGTTGGAGCGCACCAGGAAGTTGCCTAGCGTGGTGAGCGTGGGCTCCAGCAGCACCTCGCCCAGGGTGGCCAGCGTGACGTCGTCGGCCCCTCCGTCGAGGAACTCGAGCTTCAGCAGCAGCGCTGAGGCCGCTGTGTCCTCCTCCGCCTCCACCGCGTTGCCGGTCTCCAGGGTTGCGTCCAGGATCTGGAGGCCGTAGACGTCCACCGTTCCAGCCGTCTGGTTGGGCAGGCCCGGCGCCTGGAAGTGCGCCCCGAAGTGCAGCTTCGCCACCCCGTTCGGAGGCACTGTGAAGTACATCTTGGCAGTGCTCCAGGCACCCTGGTCGCCCACGAAGCTGCCGTACAAGGGGTCGTAGACGTTGTCTGCCTCGGACATGTACACCACGAAGTTGGAGGCCGTGCCGAGCCGGTAGCGGCAGGCGAAGAGGAGCTCACGGCCCGGGGTCAAGTTGTAGGTGCGCACGATGTTCCACGGGTTCACCGCCAGGGTCAGGGTGTAGCCGTCCACGCTCACTGCGCCCGCGGTGTGCGTGGCCAAGACCACGCTGCAGCCGCTGCTGGGGCGAACCGTCCAGTTTGACAGCGAGACGTCCGGGGGGCCCAGGATCTGCTCTCCTATGGCGGCCACCACCTCGTCGGCCCCTCCGTCGTCCGGAAAGCGCACTGCTATCTGCAGCGCAGAGGCCGCCTCCGTGACTCCGAGCTTGCCGGCGAGGAGGCCGTCTACTTGCGCGAGGGTGTAGTAGCTGAGCAGCGCGGCGGCGATGCTCGAGGCCGTTGCCGTGTCCTGGTCTGCGGCTGAGCGGTACGCCACCAGCGCCGAGGTGATTGGGTTGGTGGTGAACACGTCCTGGTCCGGGCCCGTCCGGTAGGCCAGCAGCGCGCCCGCGATGGCGGCCTGCGTCTGCGTGTCCTGCGCGCTCGCCGTGCGGTAGTCTCCCAACAGCGCGTCTACCTGCGCCGAGGTGTAGTAGGCCAGCAGCGCTGCTGTGATGGCGCTGGTCGTCTCAGCGTCCTGCGCTGCCCTGTGCGGTAGTCTCCCAACAGCGCGTCTACCTGCGCCGAGGTGTAGTAGGCCAGCAGGGCTGCTGTTATGGCGGCGTCAGTGCCCGCCGTGGAGTAGCAGTCTGCCGTGATGCTCAGCGTGTCGTCGCCGTTGGCAAGCAGCACGAGCAGAGAGAGGAGCCACGAATGCAGGTTTGCGAACGACGTTCTTCCGCGAACGAGCTCCCAGTCGTGAAGCCCGCCCCAGGCCTGGCGCGTATAACAACTCCCGGGGGCCGCCTTTTTGCCGGGGGGGAAAAGCAGCTGCTGGGCGGCGCTCTCCGCGAGGATTGCGTCGAGGGCGCTCTGGAGCGTGGTCTCGCTGGCCGAGAGCGCGGCGTTCGTGGCGTATGAGGCCAGCAGCGTCGCGTCGGCATTGGCCCCCTGGAGCGCCGCGATGCTGGCGTCCCGGCTAGCAAGCTGCGCTGCGACGAAGGCCTCGGTGGCGAGACCCAGCAGGGCATTTGCTATCTTGGTGTCTACCTCCAGCGGCGTGTCCAAGCCGTCCACCGTGGAGAGCAGGGAGGCCAGCGCGCTAGCGTCCGCCTTGCCGAGGAGGGCGGCGTCCAGGGCTGCCGTGGTGACGGCGTCCAAGAGGGCCGTCGCTATCTTAGAGTCCACCTCCGAGGAAGTGTCCACGGTCGACTGCAGGGCGTAAGCAGTCAGGGCGCTGGCGTCTGCCTTGGAGGCCTGCAGCCCCGAGATGGAGGCGTCTCGGCTCGCGAGCTCGGAGGCCCGCGCCGCGGCGGTGACGGCCCCCAGGAGAGCGTTGGCCACCTTGGTGTCCACCTCCAGCGGCGTGATCCTCGCCGCTATGTCCAGGGAGTGTTGGTCCACCACCGTATTGAGACCGTAGTTGGCGGCCACCGTGGCCAGCGTGGCGTTGTTGGCCGAGGCGATGGAGCCGTTCATGGCCGCCGTGGTGCTGTAGTTGGACAGCTTCCGGTCCACGCTGTCCGGGGTGCTCTTGGTGGCAACCACGCCCTCCAGCACGTCGAAGGCCGACTGGTCTGCCTTGTTGGAGAGACCCGTGGTCAGCGAGCTCTGCAGCGCTGCGATGCTGCTTCCGTGCGCGGCCACCTGACCGTCCGTGGTGGCCAGGGCCGCAGCCGTTGCTAGGGGCGCAATCGCCGGCGCCAGCGCGCTGCTGTCCAGCTTTGAGGTCAGCTCGGCGGTGACTCTGTCGTCCAGGGACTGGATGGCAGCGGCGTTGTTGCCGGAGGCTGCCGTGTTCACCGCCAGGTCAGTTACTTGAGCATAGGGCGTGAGAGCGAGGGCCAGCTGTCCTGCTGTGACGTGCGTGCCGTCAGTCACCTCTCCGTTGTCCAGGACCTCTGGGATGTTGCCCGTGACAGGTCCTTCAAACATGTTTTCTTCGGAGTAGGTCTATAACGCAGGGGTGTTGTACTTTCGCAGCGCTCCCTCACTTGAGTTATATCAACTCGCAACAGCCCCTGGCAGTACGCGAAGTGGCGCAGTGACCTATAAAATCGGCCACTGGGCATGATGCGATGAATTGACCGAACATCTCGGTCAAAAGCGCTTGGGTCACCTCGGCCACATGACGAGACCTGAGCCAACCTTGCCCAGACAAGCATACCGGCAGGAATGCGATTGAGGGAAAATACCCCTCAATTCAACTTCCCGTGCTGCCAGTACACGAACTCGCGCACTTTTCGACCCCAAAGAGAGCGGTGACGAAGCGGTGACAAGCGGTGACAAGTGGTGACATGCTCGGCGGGCTGGAATTCGCCGCTTTTCCGTGCCGAAATCGAAAAATTTACTTCTGGAGCCCGCTTTCGACCGAAAACCTGCGAATTTGGATTCTCGGACATCCCACTTCCATTCCGACACCAAAAACGGACTCTTCGGACTCGACCGTTTTGAGCGCTTTTTGCACCAAAAACCGGAGCCGGATGGAGCGGTGACATCAGTGGTGACATCAGTGGTGACAAGCTCGGCGGGCTGACGGACAGCGGTGACGAAGCGGTGACAAGCGGTGACATGCTCGGCGGGCTGGACTTCGCCGCTTTTCCGGGCCGAAAGCGGAAAACTGACGTCTGGAGCCGGTTTTCGGCGGAAAACGAGCGAACTTGGAGGCTCGGGCATCCCACTTGCAGTCCGACACAAAAAACGGACTCTTCGGACTCGACCGTTTTGAGCGCTTTTTGCACCAAAAACCGGAGCCGGATGGAGCGGTGACATCAGTGGTGACATCAGTGGTGACAAGCTCGGCGGGCTGACGGGCCACCTCGGCGGGCTGTCGGACTCCGAGCCTGGACCTCGGCGGGCTGACGGGCCGCGAAAAACCCTGCGGAGAAGGAGCTCGGGAACTGGGCCCGTTTTTACGCACTTTTGCACCCAAAAAGCGAGTGGTGACAAAGCGGTGACAAGCGGTGACGAGTTCAGCGGGCTGGAATTCGCAGGCTTTTCAGGGCAGAAAACGGAATTCGGAGCACGGCGAACGTCTGGAGCCGGTTTTCGGCGGAAAACGAGCGAACTTGGAGGCTCAGGCACCACTTTGGACGTCTGACACGAAAAAACACGCTGTGCGGAGTTCACCGTTTTCAGCGCTTTTTGCACCAAAAACGGAGTGGTGACAAAGACCGGTGACATCGGAAAAACGTTCAGCAGGTTGAAGAATTTGGCTGTTTTGCAGGGTTTGGGGACCAATAAACCAAAATTAATAGGATACTATAAGCCTATGTTCCTTACTACTCCTGCTCGGCACTCCTAAGTGCCAGCTCGGCACTGCCCACCCGCCCCCCAGCGCGACCCTCGGAGTTGTGCTTCGCCAGGATGTTCCACCTCACACGCACGGCAGCCTGGCAGGGAATGAAAAAAACTCCAGGGTTTGGGGGGTACATGCCAAGCACAATCATGCAAAACCATGCAACACCATGCAAAATCAAGCAAAATCATGTCATGCCAAAATCAAGCAAATGCCATGCGAAAAATCGTGCAAAACGAGCTATTCTTCCGGTCCGTATATAGATATACGGACTAGAGGAATAGCATTTTTTCAGCGCAAAACCGTGCGAAACCGGCTCTTCTCCCTGGCCTTTACGGGCACGTATATTTGGGGAGAATGCGCGGCAAGACAACAGATCACGGAACGGCGGCCCGGGCTCGCGGGGGCGGATGGTGCCGTCGTGCTGAACCTGCGGCGCGGCCCGGGGGCCTACGCGCTGCTCTTGCGCGCGGACAGGCAGCTGACCCGGGCGGGCCAGCCTGCTACTCCCACCTGGGCCTGCCCCCCAGCAAGGACGACTGCAACCAGCCCCTCATCCGCGACTGCGCAGCGGGCAGAAGAAGCTCGTGCGCTCCCTGCAGGGAGCACCGGGCTTCTTCCGCGACAAGTTCTACGAGACCTGGTCCACGTGCCGGTGATCATCCGTGGCAGGCGGGCGGAACGCCAGTGCGCTACGAGCGCAGGGACTGGCTGCCGGTGCGAGCTGGCGGGGCATGACGAGGCACCCGGCACACCTCACGGAGGAGCAGGCGCAGCGGGTCAGGCAACAAGCGGCCCATCCTGCAGCTCTCGGACGAGACCTACTTCCTTGAGGGGCACTGGGTGGTCAGCACCCAGAGCACGCACTGCAGGAACTCCATGGAGGTGGAGACGCTCCGCTCTGCGGTGCCCCGGCAGCTGGCCGAGCTGCTGCAGCTGAGCGTGGAGGAGGTGTTGCGCGGACTTCGACGCCATGCCTCCTCGGCATCTCCGCCAAGGAGGTGCGAGAGTTGTGCGTGTGGCGCAACATGCGCGTGCTGAGCTCGCAGGGCGACCTGGTGGACAGCTACTCCGGCGCTGAAGGACCCCGCACCGTGCGCTTCTTGGCCTTCGACGGGCACTGCTACATGTACAGGGCCGTGAAGCTCGCCGTCTACAAGATCCGCCTGGCTCTCTCTATACACAAAGGTTTCCAACTGCCACAATATTGCAGCTACAGACCCAGCAGAGCTCGTCCGCTCAGGAAACGACCTTGTCCTGCGAAGAATTTCAAGTCCAGAATTGCTCCTGCAGCCACGGCGCTGCAACGTAACGCACCCTCGATTTGCTTGCAATTTGCCTTGTAGCCTCACTTCTGCACGCCCACTTTTTTTTGCAGGCGGTGTGTAGAAGTGAGGCTGCGTGAATTCCTGCGCAAGCTTTGCTGGTCCGTAACTGCAATATTGTTGGAGTAGGCAAGCCTTGTGCATACCGGGCTTCCATCACTCCGCGTGCTTTCTGTGCCTCTCTGAGCCGGACCTTGGATTTTTTTTAAAAAATCTAAATGCTTCCATCCCTGGCAGGCAGTCTTCCGCGTGCTTTCCGTGCTCCTCCGGGGCCGGGCCGGCTTCCGGTTAAGTCTCGCTTGCTGCCGCCGCAATCTCGTCACAGAGCGCCGCTGGAATGCTGTACAGCAGCTCACGGGACTGCCTGCGAACGTTCTAGCGCTGGCCGATTTTCCGGGGACCCCTTTGTGCGGCGCGTGCGTGCCTGCCGTTCTCCCAGGCCTCGCAGCGGTTGCCGGGCCCGCAGAGTCCGCAGCTGGGCGCCCAGCGCATGTTCGTCCAGAAGCGTGTCTGCTTCTTAAAGGGTGTACCGTACAAGCAGTATGTGGCGTCGACGAATCCGAGGCGCTGCATAAAGGGCCTTGTCTTGAGCAGTCCCGTCTGCGGGTTCTCGATGCCCAGAGTCGCGGCGCGAGGTAGGCGATGATCTCGATGGCCCGAAGCACCAGCGCATCCCCCTCGTGGAGCCTGCGGGGCCTTGTGGTGAGCGCCTGGGAGTATTCGGTGCAAACGGGTGACGCCCACACAAAGTCGAAGCGCCCGGGCGGGAAGGCGGCGCGGTAGTCCCAGCGCAGTATGTCGCAGCAGATGGTGGGTGTGAATTTGGGCAGGATGTCCAAGCTGACCACCTCCCAGCCCCTGGCCTCGAAGGCCCTTCCAATTGATCCGGTGCCCTTGAAGAGCTCCAGCAACGCGGGCATATTTCTTTGAAGCGTCCTGCGCACCTCCCCGTCCCCGCAGCGGTCCCTCCACACTGGACGAAGGCGTCGGCGAAAACATATGTAAACATGTTTGAAGGACCTGTCACCGGCAATATCCCGGAGGTCCTGGACAACGGAGAGGTAACTGACGGCACGCACGTCACCGCCGGGCAGCTGGCCCTTGCTCTGACGCCCTACGCACAAGTGGCAGACCTAGCCGTGAACACGGCAGCCTCCGGCAACAACGCAGCCGCCATCCAGTCGCTGGGCGACCGGGTCACCGCAGAGCTGGCGTCAAAGCTGGACAGCAGCGCGCTGGCGCCGGCAATTGCGCCCCTGGCCACGGCAGCAGCCCTGGCCACCACGGACGGACAGGTGGCCGCGCACGGAAGCAGCATCGCCGCGCTGCAGAGCTCGCTGACCACGGGTCTCTCCAACAAGGCAGACCAATCGGCCTTCGACGCGCTGGAGGGCGTGGTGGCTACGAAGAGCACCCCGGACGGCGTGGACCTGAAGCTGTCCAACTACAGCACCACGGCGGCCATGAACGGATCCATCGCCTCGGCCAACAACGCCACGCTGGCCACGGTGGCGGCCAACTACGGCCTCAAGACGGTGGTGGACCAGCACTCCCGAGACATAGCGGCGAGGATCACGCCGCTGGAGGTCGACACCAAGGTGGCCAACGCTCTCCTGGGAGCCGTCACCGCCGCAGCGCTGGCCTCCGAGCTCGCGAGCCGTGACGCCTCCATCTCGGGCCTGCAGGCCTCCAAGGCGGACGCCAGCGCGCTGACCGCGTACGCCCCGCTGTCGGCCGTCGACACTTCCTCGGAGGTGGACTCTAAGATAGCGGCGGCCCTCCTGGGCGCAGTCACCACGGCAGCCCTGGACGCCGCCCTCCTCGGCATGGCGGACGCCAGCGCGCTGGCCGCCCTGCTCTCCACGGTGGACGGGCTGGACACGCCACTGGAGGTGGACACCAAGATAGCAAATGCCCTGCTGGGTCTCGCCACCGAGGCCTTCGTCGCAGCGCAGCTTGCTAGCCGTGACGCCAGCATCACGGCGCTCCAGGGGGGCAAGGCCGACGCGACGCTGCTGGCCTCGTACGCCACGAACGCCGCGCTCTCAGCCAGCGAGACCACGCTCCAGAGCGCCCTCGACGCAATCCTCGCGGAGCTCGCCGCCCTGCAGCGTTCCGGCGGCGGAGTTGTTAACGCGCCGGCCTGGGCGGGCTTCACAACTTGGGAGCTCCTTCGCGGAAGCAACGTCGTTCGCAACCTGCATTTCGTGGCTCCTATCTCTGCTGCGCTGGCCAACGGCGACGACACGCTGAGCATCACGGCAGACTGCTACTCCGTCGCA
>CAUJNA010000292.1:0-10000 GCA_963377175.1 Effrenium voratum
GATCGGGCTCCCGAATGGCGGACCCCCATGTTGGTCTTAAGCGTCACGTACTTGCACTGGCCTGGTTCCCAGGTTGCCGAAGAAGGGACAGACATGAAATCCGGCCAGGTGCGTTGGGTCACCAATCGGAACTTCAGACGAGCCGACCCTCCAGAGAAAAGCCGGGAGCTAGCCTAGCGGTTTGAGGCAAAGCATTCTCTCCTTGACTGGCTGTCGGCAAGCAAAACGTAAGGGCGACTATCTGTGGTGGTTCTTCAATCTCAATCCAAACGGACCGGGTTTTTTTTTTTTTTTTCGAGAGCTTTTGATATCTGTATCTATATATATATATACATATATGTATATATATATATATTATATGTTATTATATTCTATCATATCATATCATGTTATGTTATATTAATTGTTTATTTGATGTACGCACACACACACACACACATGTCTGCCAAAATGGCCTCCCCATTTCCCCTTTCAACATCACATTGACAACAACATGAAACATGATGTTTAATTAAACAAAACGCCAAAAGGGAAATGCAATGTGGACCCTGGATTCCTCAACCTGCCAGCCCAAAAGCCCCACCACCCGAAGAAAACCAAGGCCCCGAACGTTCAGCGGGGCCCGCCGTTGCCGAGCGGAGCCTTTGCGAGATCCCGGAGAAAGACACACACATCGACCGGGTCCCCAAAACATCCGCCTTGCTGCTGGCGCGCGGCAATATGTTTTGGGTGTCAGCCCAAAGAACCGAGCCGTTTTGATGCAGGTCCAGGCCACAAACCTGTGCAATCCTGGTACCGAAAGGCGGTGGAGCTCAAAAAAGCCAAGCCAAAGGGCCCTCAACTGAACCGAGTTCACCCGAGGTGGTGGGCACTGTTCACGTGTCACCTGGGAATGATACCGTCTGCAAAGTATGGCACGTGGTGGGTCGGGACACCAATGTTCTCGCAGACCGTTAAGCATAGGTTTGCCTGACAAAGGAATCAACCTTGTAACAAGGGACATCATTTGCGCTCCGACAAGTTCCACATACTGGGATTGGGCCACCCCTTGTTGAGGCGTGTTGGACGCCTAAGAGAGGATAGAGGTTAACCCCCCCTAATTGTTCCGGGACATGTCTGATACGTAGGGTTTGGGGGAGGGGGAAACACGTACTGCGCGGCAATCTGATGAGGTTCCACCAAAAAATGGTCTTCCGGGGACGTCTTGTTCCCGGCCCCAAATTGGAGGCACCCTGCAGCCGACGTCCCAGGGGCGTTGTTTGCGTTCTCCTTTCACGCGCTAACAGCCCCACTTGACCTAGGCAAAAAAAAGAGTCTTTTTCCCCGCCCAAAATTCAAGGCACCCTGCAGCCGACGTCAGAGCGGCGTTAAGAGCCCCACGTGACATCAGCCCCAGTTTATTAATAGGGGACTGTCCACTGGCGTCGGCGGATCGCGTAGCGATTTCAATATGCAGGGGACGTGTGCGGAATGCAATGGAAACGAAGGGGAGCAGAAAAGGAAACAAAGGAAAGGACCAAGACATGAAGGGAGAATACAGGGGAAACGAAGGGAATGAAAGACGGTGAATGGCAAATGAAGGGAAATGAAGGGAGATGTAGGAGGGAAATGTCCGGAAATGAAGGGGTCATGCATCGGAAATGAAGAGAAAACAACAGGGAAATGAAGGGGAAACCAACAGGGAAATGAAGGGAAATTGAAAGGAAATGAAGGACCATGACTTCAGAAATGACAAGAAATGACAGGAAATGACGGGAAATGACGGGACATAAAAAGGAAATCAAGGGGAAATCAAGGGGAAATCAAGGGGAAACGCATGGGATTTGAAGGGGTAGTAATACGACGTAATACGGTAGTAACGCGACAATAAAGGGAAACCCTGCTCAGCTTAGCGCAGGGGAACTTAAACGGGCACGCAGGGGTGCAATGTCGGCGGAGCCGGAGGCTCTAAAGTTTAAACCTCTATTGTCGAAACACCCTGGTGTAAAGGAATGCGACCAAGGGCTGGTTCAAGGTGGCTCAAACCAAATTCCGCTCAACCTTCCAAAAATCTGGGCTACTGTTAATGTCGGAAGGAGGGACAACTCAAAAAAATAACGGGGGCCCCCTTCCCTCGCCCCTATTTCGAGCATCCAAGTCGTAGACACCATGGAATCAACCCCATCCACCGCCCCTCGCCCGCAGTGCGCAGCGAGCAGCTCAGAAGGCCCAGCGCGTAGGGCCAACAGCTGGCACGCGTGAGCGCTCGCGCGGCGCTGTTCAGGCCAATGGCGTCGGCCTTCTTCTTTTGCCCGGCCTTGCCCGAAAAAATCGGCGAAGAGCGTTTCCGGTGAGCGAGCGGCTAGCGCGGCGGATGAAAAAGGAACCTGCGGGGCTTTATGCAAGCGGGGCTTCTACCAAGGGTGTTCTTCACTTACTGGGCTTATCTGGGCAAATTGTGTGTTCCGTAATTCTTGAAATACGAATCGGAAGGAAGCCCCCAAAGGACGTTTCTGGGGCTCGAGATCTTTCACACACACACACACACACACACACACACACACCCACGCCCGCCCGCCCGCCCGCCCGCCCGCCCGCCCGCACGCACGCACGCACGCACCCACGAACCCACGCACCCACGCACCCACGCACCCACGCACCCACGCACCCACGCACCCACCCCCACACACACACACACACACACACACACACACACACACACACACACACACACACACACACACACACACACACACACACACACACACACACCACACACACACACACACACCACACGCACCCACACACACCACACGCACCCACACGCACACACACACACACACACACACACACACGCACACGCACACGCACACGCACACGCACACGCACACGCACACGCACACGCACACGCACACGCACACGCACACACGCACACGCACGCACACGCACACGCACACGCACACGCACACGCACACGCACACGCACACGCACACGCACACGCACACGCACACGCACACGCACACGCACACGCACACGCACACGCACACGCACACGCACACGCACACGCACACGCACACGCACACGCACACGCACACGCACACGCACACGCACACGCACACGCACACGCACACACGCACGCGCACGCAAACCCACACACACACACACACACCTTGCATGCACGAGCGGGCGAGACGAGCCCCCGCACCCTCCGCAGCGTGGCAAGTGCCTCAGTCTCGGGAGGGTTGTTTGCGCCCGTTTTTTTTCCCCCGGGAAACCAAAGCGACGCTATGTGAGTCATCATCAAAACCCGGTATTAAAATGGTCTGCCCAGAACCATGTAAAGAATTAAAAAGGCGGCCGCAGCTATTTGTGGTTGGGATTGTCCCTTAACCTTCATCTACCCGAATTCTTGGTTGCGGCTCATGTTTCCGGGGGCCACCCCTAGGTTTCACATCCCATGAATGGAGGAGCAAGCACAACGCTTCCAGCTCGACGCTTAACCTCCAGGGCCGAAACTTAGGAGGGGTCTTATCACAGCGAGGTTGTGGCGTACTCTTAAGTCATGTCATCATAAGATAATACTGTGCAAAAATCGCAAAGCCACGACCCGGAAAACTGCGCAGTTCTGAGGCCCAGCGCCCAGTCCCAGCTTAATGCCTGCGGCCACTCCAACTTTGACACGCTTCAGAACAAGATTGGTACGCTCTTCCCTTCGCCTCAAAATAAAACTCAGTGAAAGTGCTTTGGGACCCAAAAGCAGAACAACATCATGCACCCAAGGAGAGCGACCAGGATGGCTATTCCCATGGACGACAAACACGAAAGCAAGTCGATCCTTCGCCCTCGTCAAGGCTTAGGACGCTGCTTCGTATCAACATTGTCTAAATGAAAATTCAAAGACGCACCATGCTTCAAATCGTGTAACAAGTCATCCAACATCAGTCACAAGGTCCCTAGATATGTGACTCTTGCCAGGACATTGTTCCCCCGCAACTGCTGAAGCTGAGCAAGAGGCACGAGAGCAGTTGCAGCAACAACTTCCACTGGTGAGCTTCTTTGGCAGGCCGTGGAAAAGGGTTGGCGAGTGGTTCCGAGTTGAGAAAAAGAAAAACAGCAGCGCTGCCGCTTGAACTTGAAATGCGCAAGCCCAACGTATGGACCCCCCCCAACGTATGGCTGCCAAGACCCGAGAAAAACTCAAAGGAGGCGCTGCTGGAAAACGTGCGCCCCGCCTTTTCACAGGCCGAGATGCTGGCATTGAAGCTCACCACCTCGCTCGAAATGCGTGCGAGAGGACCAGCCGCTTGCAAGCTGGTTCTCCTGACATGTCGTTGCAGTTGGTGTTGCTGTGTACTGGAGTTTTTTGTGTGTAGGATCTCAGCTCCGCTACCACGTTAAAATAAACTGCCAAGTACTCCAAGTGCAAGTGCTGTAGTGATGCTATCACAAACAGTCAAAGCTGCAGTCTGCTTCACACCTGTTTTGCCATGGGCTCGCATGTAGTGAAAGACTCAAGGCCTGCGGTAGTGTACAACAAGCACAACTGACAATTAGTGCAACATGTACTTTGACATCTCTCTCTACTTTTGCGGATGCTTCAGGGCTCGCCTGTTGAGAGCAGCTCAATCAACAAGAGCTCTCTCGCTGTCAACTCTCGGAGTTGTACGATCGACACTCCCCTGCTGGATATCGATTGGAGAGCTTTTCTTGGCGGTTGGGCTGCTTGGCTTGTCGCCGGTATTAGCGACTTCCCACCGGGACCTGTGTTAGGCCCCGGCCTGCAAAAGTTCCAACGTGCAACTCATGAAACTTGCTTCTGATCCCAATTTATCCCGTCCATTCACCTCTCTGTGCTTGTGCATGTTTGATAGGGGGTGTCTGGGGCTGGCACCAAGAAGTAAGATGAAAACTACCAGCCACCACCTCCGCTTCGAGTTTGCTGGCTCGGATCACACAGCAGATTGCCCCAGGCCCGTGATTTCACCGGTCCCCTCGATCCAGATCGAACCCCAAAGCAGTGAAAGCAGTTTTTCTCCAGGGCATGATCCCAATCATTCTTGTCCCATCATGGGCGTTTTTGTTTTTAAAAAAAATGGCTCGGGCCCATTCAAATGCTTCAGGCCCCCCCCCCCCCAAAGCGCATCTCTCGGATCGGATCAGCGAGCTCCCGCGCGTCCGGCAAGGGCCACTGGGCGCCTCGGGCAAAAAAAAGTCTCAAGCCTCGAGGTGAAGGCGTCTTATGCAACCAGCCCCGTTTTTTTGGGGGCTGTGAGAAAAACTGAGAAACTTCCAAGCAATAGAGTGACATCTGAAAAGTTCAACCAAGCTGACACCAAGCAATCGTAGAGTGGGCACACATCTGTATACTTACCATTGTGCCTCTCCCAAGGCGGCATTTCCTATGAGCTAGTACCTAGGTGCAAGCTCATTGCAACTTCTTGGAAAATCCAAGTCCTCATGGGGCCGACTGCACACTGTGCCGAGGAACCGCCTGGAGCACTGGGAGGGCCGGAAGCTTAGCTCCAAGAAATCTCGCCCCCAAAGCGTGTGGTCACAGGGAACGGCGTGGCCTGAGGCTTAGGCTTAGGAGCACGCAAGGGAAATCGCCGTCTACTGCTCAGAATGTGTATGGCAATGTGGCACGTTGCCTCTTGGAACCCACAGCACTCGGAAATTCTTCTTTTGCCGCGTCATTGGAAAGCCTGGCGCAGCAAAGGTGCCGGCGGCTGAGCAGATCGTTTTCCGTCGTCGAGTTTCATCCGAAGCGGCGTGCCCCGTAAGCAATGCTGACAGCTCAACCGAAGCGGCGCCCAGCCCTCCAGAAACCCTGTGGATCATCTGCTTAGAACGAATCCAGCTGGAGCACGGGGCAGTGAGCGCAAGACTTGTTGCGCAGGAGTGTGGCTACAAGACGTCTCGAGTGATGCTGCCGCCCCAGCAAAAGCAGCTTCAGGCGGACCACACAGTGGCGGGTGGCAGAGTGTTGTGAAACGTCATGGCTTCAGGTCAGGGCAAGGCCCACAGCTCAGGCAACACCGCAACGCCCATGGCAAAAGCAACTTTGAGATGAATCAGAACCATGAGCTGGAGCTATGGGTGACTGCGAGCAGTTGACGGGGCGCAAACATAAACTTCATCCGAGCAATTTCTGGATCAAGGTCGACATGGTCATGCCTGGACCGCGGGGCGCTTTTGGCACGCTGTCACGCTGAGAGGGTGCTGTCGGACGGGCCAATGGCGGCTATGCCGCTATCCTGACATCAATGGTTGTGCTGTGTGCGGTGCGCTTGGCATGGCGTCAATCAAAAGTCGGTAAGCTAAGTTAGCTGAACATCCTGCTGAGCCGCAAGCCACGATAGGTGCACAGTTGCCCGGCCTTTTGTTCCTGTAGAGTTTAGATACAAATCCCCTTAACGCAACAATCACCTTTCACACACACTCCGAGTGTTCAGGCGAAGATTGAAAGCTCCCATGCGTTCAACTGCCCTCACTCTCACACGGACTGGACCATGATGTACGTAGGCATCCTTTTTCGCGCCTCTAGCTGCCTGTCCATGTAGAGCAGCTCCCACTTCAAAACACCCTGGTATGTATACCACTATATTAGTCCCCTCAAAGCAGGGAATGGATCTTGGTTGACGTTGGAAGGGGAGCAAAACTTAACTCTTGGCAGTTAAGTGGTTGGATTTCAACCACTAAACCAGAATAAGCAAAAAATGCAAAATGTTTCCCAACAACAACCATGACATGGCTGTGGGCACAGAGACAAGCACCGGGATGTGTCCCAAAAAAGGCAACGAGACGCAGAGCCAGCGCCTCCATCAGCCATGGCGCTCAGGAGCTGGAGCGCCTGCCGAGGCTTTCCAGGCGAAAAGAACACACGACAACTATGTCATGGTTGTTGTTGGGAAACATTTGGGTATGGGTAAAAAAAAGGTACTCAAAACGGGACCCTGGCAAATGGAAACATGGACTAAAACCTGCGGTCCCCTGTTGATTGATTTTGACTCATACCCATTTTACATTTTGCTTGTTCTGGTTTAGTGGTTGAAATGGAAACAATGACTAAAACCTGTGGTCCCCTGGTGGTTTAATTTTGACCCATACCCAAATCCAACCACTAAACTGCTAAGATTTAAATGTGTGCTCCCCTTCCAACGTCAACCAAGAATGTGGGCGTGTATTAAAATGGGTTGGACCCCCCAACATGACATGGCATTCCTGTTGGTTTCCTTTCAAACACCACGCCAAAAGAGACAACTCTGAAAAAATGCAAAGGGAATTTACTCGGGGTCGGGAAAGAAGTATCTTGGATCCCCACAAATTGTCAATTGAGGAACCCGGCTGTCCTTGCAGAACCCATATAATGGAGGGGGTGCCTTTAGTTTGTCTTCTGCTTTGCCTTCAAAGCCGCTCCAAAAGTGAGCACCCTGCAAAGCCGCCCACAACTCAAGCGTGGAAGACTTATGCGTAAGCATCTCCTACGAGGGCTTGTGCACATAAGCATGTCCGTAGCTGACTGACACGACTCCTTCCGAGCCCCCCGACCAACTGCTAAAAAATCATTGCGCAGCGGTTGGCCGCGGAAAAAAAGTGGCTTCAAGCATAAGTGGCCTTTTGGAAAAATAGATATCCCTGGTAAATGGAATAAACCATCTAAACCAGTGCCATCTATTGTTAAGCAAACTAACCTAAAAAGGACACCTATGGCTTCAAGTTGTCCCCTCGGTCAAACCACTCGACTTTTCCCGAGTGCTGGCCCTGCTTTCGCCTCCCGCCAGCAAGCCGCCCGCTCACAGGCCGAGAGCGTGGCGTTACAGCCTCGAGACCAGAACCGATCCGAGAGCCACGAAAACTTGGGCGCGACTGCGACCTGTTGAGCGTATTCAAGTTGAGCGGCTGAGGTGCTTCTTTTTGAATAGCCCTGGCATTAGCCTAACCCTGGCACAGCCTGGCGTGCACGAAAGGAGACACAAACGGACAAAGGTTTGCCTAGCAACAAAAAGCTTACGGTTTGCCAACTCTATGGGGAGGTCGTTCTTTGAGGAAGCCCTCTATAGGTTGGTTTTGAAGGGAAGGAAACGGTTGTGATTCTGGGCCCAGTTTTGAGACAAACCGTGTGCGAGAGATAACATCCGGTCGGTTCCAAACTATCCCGCCATTGAGGTCAGGAAACAATGGGCCTGGTGTCTCTTTGTTGAGGGTACCCTGTTCGCCTTGGTCTGGGAAAAAGAAAAAAAAACATTTTGACCGCTCCCTCCCCCCTCCCCCCCCTCCCCCCACCCCCCCACCTCACCCCCCCCGCCCCCCCTTCCCCCCCACCCCCCCTTCCCCCCCTTCCCCCCCCCCTCCCCCCGCGGTCTGCACCGGGCCCCGCGCCCCGCAGCAACACCACGAGACCTCTGGGCAGGATCGGCTCACCAATTTTGGGGCGTGGCTCCTTCTTTGCGAGTTCCCGTTTCGGGCCAATTGAATGGGAAACCACCACCTTTTTTCGGGGCTCAAACCCATAAGAAAATCGTCCGGCTGCGGGAAGCCAAGATTTACCCCGATTCATTAGGTGCCACAAAGTGGGAGGGTAGGAAACTGGAACCAACCCCTTTTGCATCTAAGCAGCGCAATGATTCATGCAGCCTAATTCAGGCATGGATCTGTGAGTGCTGGAAACCGAACGAGGACAGGTTTCAAGAGGCTACAAGCCTCCGGAGGCGCTGGAAGATGCGCTTTGCTTGCTGGGGGAACGCTTCTTGAGGGGTTAACCACCCATTATCGGGTGTCCCGGATTTAGACACAAACCCGAATGGAAGTGTGGTCACATCTCGCCGAATGTTGGATGGACTAATTCAATGAAAGTGACACAGCCAGGCCATATGGATCTTTGCAGACCAATCTACTGGGATGGCCTCAGATCCCCTGCTAAAAGTTTAACTTGTGGGCTATAAATGGAATCTCCCACTCAGGCCTGAAAACCTAATGGGATGGCTGGGAACCACCAAGGCTACTGATTCGCCTACGTTAAACCCGCGCGAAGTCAAGAAGCCTCTCAAGAAGGGCCCCGCGTAGGACCCATTTTGGTTCAAGTTGGCCAGCCAACAAAGAGGTGCTCCAGAGGACCGGGTGTTTTGGACGACCCGCAAACCCAGAACCTCATCAAAGCACCATGCCAGAACCTGGGCCCATCCATCAGCCGCACTCATCGAGCTGGACTGGTCAAGAAGCCTTGGGTGCTCTTCATGGCTGCAACTCAATGGCTGTGGGTCAAAAAAAGGTTCCCAAGATGGAGCCCTGGAAAATGGAAACATTGTAACATCGACCAAAATCTACGGTTCCCTGGTGGCTTAATCTGCACCCATACCCAAATGGGAATGATCCGCTTCAAGAACGCTTGTTATGTCTTTGAACTGGCTAAACAAGACTGGGCTGCCCTCAGATCCCCTGCTAAAAGTTTAACTTGTAGTGGGTTAAATGGAAACTACCACTAAACACTAAAAGGCTAAAAAGCTAAGGGGATGACTGGGAGGCAGCAAGAAGATGCAACCCAGGTAAATTGCGACCCAAACAGCTTATGGAGCCTTGCCCCCGCCCAGAAGCCACAAAAAGGACCGGAAGCCGACCTGTGGCTTCACCGGGAGAAGCAACGCGGGGCCTCAGACGGACATTTCGGTGCGGGGCCCCTCAGACGGACATTTCGGTGCGGCTTTTGGGGGGGACCTCCCAACATGTTGGGTTCCCTTTGAATTTCCTGCACAACCACCCCGAAAAAGCTAAAAAGGTAGCCTCAAATAAAGACACACCCATTTTGCTGGAGGCGTCCGCTGAAAAACATGCCACTCTTAAAGTTTCAAAAAAAAAAATCGAGAGAAAATCCAGCAGTCGTGGGAAACCAGGCAATCCAGAGCGGTTTTGTCTCTGCTGCAGTCTCAGGGCTGTGCCTAGCTGCGTGAAATCTTAAAAATGATCATGAAACACTTAGGACCCCCAACTTACTTTCTACCGAAACCAGAAGTGACGGTTTCCCTTT
>CAUJNA010000292.1:22500-42500 GCA_963377175.1 Effrenium voratum
CGAACGGCAACCGGGCTCGGTGCAGCACACAAAGAGAAAGGGTTCCCCCTTCATCCGCCAAACGAGAAAAAAGACTGGTGTGTGTGTGTGTGTAGCAACCCAGTATCAGTTCTGAAGTTGTCTCTGGTGGAGCAGGCGCTTCTATATTTCCTCCTTAATATACATCATGTATCAAGAGGAAACCCGAAACAGGGAATATGGGTTCCCCAGACTCAGACTGGAGGGAAACATGGGACTCGGATAGGTACGCCATGGATTCTATCAGGAACACCATCCAGCATGGGCGTAGACAAATCCTGTGAAACATGCCCACCGGCTCCAAGAGAAACTTAGACCCATAAGCACGCAGCCAACAGATGAAGCCATAGATGCCCCGAAGAGATACAGCAGATGCCAACTAGATGTCTGAAAAGACCCCAACCTGTGCCAACCAACAAAAAAACCGACAGATCCCCAAAAAGGCCCACAGCTCCTGGAACAAGCCACCGCTGCTACCAGGGGCCCGGCTCGTATCCATTGCACCAAAGAGGTGGAGCGCCTCCTCTGCAGGGGTCGTGGGACTCGCAGAACCCCGGGCCGTGCGCCGAAAATCCGCGGCGGCCACGGGCATTCCGCGGCGATTCCAGAGATTCCGGAGGGGAAGGCGCGCGAAAATCCATGTATCCCCTTCAGGTCTTGGAGACTGAACTTTTCTTGCGGCAGCCAGTTGGTTCCGACCACCAAAGCGGAACTCGACCCGCTTTGGAGGTCTCTGAGTTGGAGACATGCAGGATGTTGGCCCCTATCAAATATCAAACCTCACCCCTCAAGTTGGCGAGTGGCTGTGGGACAAAAATAGGTTCCCAAAATGGAGCCCTGGTAAATGGAAACATGGACCAACTGGTGGTTTAATTTGAAAACATACCCAAATAGCGCTAAAAGTCTGCGTAGAAGCCCGAACAACCTTCTTTGTCCCCCGGCCCTGGGCTTCACTGGTCGGTTCTCTCCCCTCTTGCTCCTGCCACCGACCAGCGTGCTCCAGGCCGATGATTGCGGCCTACAGGCAAGGCTATTCAGTACCCAGCAAACATTCTCCTGCTTGAACCTGGGCTGTCCTCTTTAAGTTTCCGTGGATTAGATGGACACCCCCACCTTTCACCCCAAAAAAACCTCTAAAAACCCAAGGAACCGGATGGCTGGAAACCACCAAGAAACTGTTCAAAAAGGGGGGCGGGGATAAGGACTCAGGACTGAGCCATCCCGTCCAGCACCGTGAAGAAAAGGTGCTTCCCGTCGCATTCGAGGAGGAATGTGTGGAACATAGGTGTCCTTTTGGGGCAAATAGATGGGTTTCCCTGGTAGATGATGAGAAACCACCAGGTAAACCAGGAATTGCCATCTATTTTCGACCAAAACAACCAAAAAGGAGACCCATGGTGTGGAACCCTTGGTGCCATCCCCGATTTTCTGGGGCCCCCCCTTGTTTGTCTCACTTGGATGTTGCGAAACTGGTGGGTGGAATAGGTGTTCTGCCGACTTCGTTGCCGCCTTCATTCACAAACCGGTTGGCTGACACGCCGACAGCTCCCTTGAAAGGATGACACCCTGCAGATTCCTTCTAGTTGGTGGGTGGGGTTGGTTTGGAGTGGGGTTTCCCATTTACCCACAAGCATCAGGGCTTCAAACCCCCAAACCCTCAATCAATCTCAATCCAAACCACCAACTAAGGGTTGGGCGTCAAAACGGACCGCATTTGGTTCCCACACTGAAAGACCTCCATCTGTCCCAAGATCTATGCTGCTTGAGTCCCATATGGGTGTGCCTTTGTAGGGTACCCCCTTTCCCTGGTCTGACGGAAAGCCCAAAGAGGAAAAACCTTTTGGAGGTCAAAACCTCCAAATTTGACACATACACATATCTCAGAAAAGGCAGGAAACAAGTCGAAACCCTGTACTTGTTGGTGGCTACTTGCAGCGAATAATCAAGCGTATCGATGCAGCGTCAGCTGTCAGTGTCAAAATAGGGGACCTCCACAATGTGTGTTCCCTGTTTGGGTGTTTCTTCAAACCAGGGACAAGGGATCCAAAAAGCACACCCTGTGGGAACTTGAGTGTCAAGAGCGAGGCCCTGTCTTTGACCTGGGTTCACGAAAAGGGCCCCTGAAAGTCAGCCAGCGTCGCGAGCGGACAGAATCAGACATGGGAAAATGGGCTGGGTCCCCCAGTATCCTCCAAGCGAACAATCGGCCAGTAAACTGATAGGTGCAAGTGCCAACCTGACACGGGTTGGCCATGGGTCAAAATCCAAATCGTACCCCCAGTGAACATCCCAACCCTCACTAAAATAGGTTCTAAAATGGGTGGTGCACCTACCCCAACATGGTACCATTGGTTTGGACCCACGGCCGGTTCAGGCACTGGTGCACTGCCAGTTTTCACAGCCCTCACCCCGACCCCTCTCCTCCCGGCCCAAGGGCGTCCTACATCTCCTCTTAAACATTCCCCCACCAAAATAAAATCAGGCATTGGACCAAAAAGCCTTTAAAGCGGCTTCATAGGGAAGTAGTCTTAGAGACCCTTGTTTTGGTGGTCTAAAAGGGAAAACACAAGGAAAACCACCATTTTTGGTGGGGTGAGGGTTCCCTAAAAAGATTCATACCCATATAGGACCCCTGTCCAAGGTCGGCACATTGCAGACTGCCGCATTGGGCGCGACCCGGTATGACGGCATGGCCTGCAGCGGATTCCGAGTGGCAATGGCTACATAGTGGTCAAAATTGCTGTGGGCTCCCATAGGACATGGGAAAACTAGGTTTTTGTCCGTTGGTTTTTGCGAGAAGGTTGGCGAGTCTCCCCTGCCCCTCAATGGGCCATAGACAACTGAGGATACTTTGATGGGATGTAGGTGAAAATTGAAAAGTAGTCAACCCAACAGAGCCCCCTGGCGCTTTCACCCAGCCCTTTTTGGCAACTCTAGTTGGACCCCGTCTAGCTGACGAGCTTCGAAAGGGCGCCATAAGTTGCAGTCGTTGGGAAAACGATGCAAATTGATGTTTGAAAAAGTGATCCTCTTTGGTGGGTTAAAAAAACGCGGGCCGTACGGCGACTCATTCTGTTTGAAAAGGGTCCATGGTTGATAGATATTCCCGGAGATGAGCGCTGTTTGGAATCCATTCTTGTGGGGGCGTGCCACCTGCCCGCACCCCCAGGTCAAACAACAAAGGAGTTGTCAGAATCATTTTGCGACGGGGGGTTGACTCCATTCTAAGCTCACTGCCCGAAAGAGGGCCCGACTCATGTTGCAAATTCCCCATGACACGAGTAGCCAGGCTTTTCCGGCGCACAACTAAGTGAAAGGGACAGCTTCCGCGGGCACAAACAAGTGGGGAGGGCAAAGTTTCTGGCATACACTTTTAGATCGGGCAGCTTGAAGTGTGAGATTTAAGAAACGAATGGGTTGCAACTCCTTTCTGTTTCGGCAAATATGCAGGCAAGCCCCAAGCAAGAAGCTTGCACTTGGATTACTGATGGGCTCGCCTCCATCATCGCAAGCGCCAGCTGCCAGCGGCTGCTCTCTTTGGCACAGGCGGCCTGAGCCAAGAGCGGCACAAAAGAAACACACAAGTTCAGGAAAGAAAGCCAAAGAGGAAAGAAAAAAACGCCCCCTTTGACTCCAAGCCACCCAACTCCCACCCCTCCATTCCAAAGCCGCGGCCCCAAACCTGAGTCCTCGGCCAGGATGGCAGAGGAGAAGGTGAACTGGTCGGGCGCCGGTCCTACCGGAAGCAGAGATGCATTTCACCGCTACCTTCCAGCCATGGGTGTGGGATCCCCTTGGCACGCCTTTGGATGGGTTTTGAAGGCAAACTAGTAGGAACCAATAGGAAACCAATGTGACAAACCCGCACAGTACACAACAACCAAAGAATTGGCAGGTCTTTCCCACTGGGGAGAACCAGTGTCAAAGGCTTTCAAGGGGCGTCAAAAGCTTGCGTCCAAACGAGGCTCTCGCCTGAGGTGCAACCCCTTGAAACCCTACTTTCGCAATGACTTCAGGACTTCCACAGAAAGCAGAAAGGCATTGACTGAGGTTCTTATTATCAACCTGAGCATTGAATCCCCACCAGCACACAACCATGCAACTGAAGCGGCTTGAGCAAAGCTGTTCTTTGATTCTAGGTTTGAGGCAACGGGCCCGAAATGCCAAAGAAACATCACCCTCCCGAGAAAACTGGGCGTGCCTCCAGGACGTTTGCGCATGCAATTTGTGCTCAACATGAGACTCAGGGCACCCATCCATGACGCCTTTGTTTATTTGTTTTGTCATGGAACTTGTTTCTTTTGTCTTGGAAGTTTATGTTTATTTCATTATGTTTGGGGTTCCATCTTTGGGTGTTTCTCTGCGACATATGAGTCTTTGGGACTGGCGGTGGGCATCATTCAGCTCTCAGGTCTGCCTCGCTCTCCGGTGCCCAAGCCCTTCCTTCATGCAGGAGGTGCCGAAATAAAGCCAAGGCGGCCTGGCCGCGGGCCTCCGGAACCATCACTAGGTCCTCCAGTACAGAGCTTAGAAGTTTTCTGGGGTTGAGAGTGAATGGTTTGGATTAACCCTTTCGGGGTTAGAAGTTTGATTTTCGGGGTTAGAAGTTCCTGCTTTTCGGGGTTAGGAGTTTGTGTGGAATAAGGGTACCAACTTTTTTCTGTAGTCTATTTTAGTAGGGAAACCCTCCCCAACAAAAGGAGTGAGAAAGGGCACCTAGCTGGGACCTAGATCACAAAAACTTGGCGGCCGTGGGCCGGTCCCTTCCTCGTTTCTTGCAGAAGGAGACATGGTGCCGACCGTCAAAGACATTTCAACTAGCACTGCCCTCCCCCCTCGCCGCGGCCTGAGTCCAGGCTTCGCACAAACGCCTTCCTTCATCTTGCCCGGCTTGGAGCCCGGTTGAGCGTCCAAATGGGAAGCCAGTGTAACCTTGCCCCCAATTGGTTGTTCGGGGGCAGGGCACCCTTTTCTCGTAGTTGCTTCTTTTTACCAAGCCCCCTTCCGAAAGAAGCAAGGGGTCTCACCACTGGATTTCTAGGTTCCCTCGCAACATTGAGGTAAAAAAGAAAACGCTGAAGGATCGCAGCTCGACTCTGGAAGCCCCAAAAATAGATCGCTCGCAGCGCGCCCAAAAAAAAACAACAACAGCAACTCCCCAAGGCTTTTGGGCACCGACCGCCGCCCCCAGGCGCTCGCCGCTCGCCGCCGGCGCTCGGCGCTGGGCGCCTGCCACGCCGCCCCCAGGCGGCAGGCGCTGATGCCGGCGTTGAGGCGCTGCAGCGCCTCTGGGCCCAGGTCCTCACGCGTTTGGCTCCCCCGAGGCGATTTTGTTTTTTTTTCCGGCGGTGCAAAAAGGGAACCCGAAAGCAGAAAAAGAATGGATATGTTTTGGCTCCTTTTTTGGGGGGGGACCCGCCAACAAGCAAAAACAAAGCAATATGCGACTGTCCTTTTTGTGTTCCTTTTCAACACCAAGAATGCCAAAAATGGGGTACCCAGAAAAGACACACCCAGGTGTCTAAGCATGATTGAACGAGGGAAAGGCCCAACCCTGCTTGCAAGGGCACGTCATTGATGATTGTCCCTTGACACGGGTGCGGACATCCGGTTGCGGATGTGGTGCTCCCCGAAAGTTCCCTTTGAAATGCTACCTGATAGGCCGGGTGTGGCTCAAGTTGCGTTTCAACAGCGCCCTGGCAGCGTTGATGGGGAACCAAAAAAGGAGGTTGTTCAATCAATCGGGTGTGCCTTTTCTTGAGGGTGGCTTGGGGCTCCGGTTCCTAGAACATGACATGTGTAACATAAGGTTGGCCCAAGGCACTTCCTGCTCCAAAGACGTGACAAATGACGACCAGCTGCTTACCCTGAACGACATTGTGTTAACCTCATGTTCTTGCTGTAACTTGGAGAGTATTCCCAAGGCGAATTTCGACAGTAGCAAGTTGACGGCTTTGGGTTGGTGTCCGCGAGCCACAAACTGGTTTGCAAAAAAAAAATGCTGCAAAGGTACAACGTTTAAATCTGTCATGGCACTCTCCGCAAAGAGTGCCCCAAAAAGAAGATGCCTTCATGCCATTGTTCGGATTCAACATGTCATGCGGATCTAAACCAACCATAAGTTTGCCAAGAAGAACAAAAAAGAACGAATACACATCGAACATGGACAACAGGATGACAAACAAAAAGAAGCCGCCAGCCGCCGTAGCCAGTTTTACAGCCCCAAAGATCCGCCAAAGACGCCTCACACTCCGTCCTTGGCGGGTCCAAGCCGCCGTAGCGCTTCCGCCTGGGATGGTCAGGCAAGCATGAACTCCTTGCAGTCGGCTACAAACCATTTGGGTGTTAAGACCCATGCCTACGTCCTGGCTGAAACCAAATATACCTAAAGGCCTTCCCCTGCTTAACTCTTGGGTTGCCCAAAGTCAAGTG
Source organism: Effrenium voratum (assembly GCA_963377175.1). Classification (NCBI taxonomy): domain Eukaryota; class Dinophyceae; order Suessiales; family Symbiodiniaceae; genus Effrenium; species Effrenium voratum. Next base: position 28,951 of record CAUJNA010000292.1, read on the forward strand.
CGCAGAAGATCCTGCTTGGGCCATGGGGTTCAATATTTCGAGGAATCTTACACCTGGCTGGCCATTGTGGACCCCCGTTTGGTTGGCATCTAAAGGGAAACCAAAGGGAACCAACGACTTTAGGAGACCCCTATATTGATAAACATCCACACCCTCAGCGTTGGCCATTGACACTGATTGGTACGGCAACTACTGTGGATGGACAAATTCCACCAAACACACCTACCAACGGGTGTCGGATTAGAAATCAAGAAATTAGCCTCACAAAGGAGTCCGAAGTTCCTTGCAACCAAAGGACTAAAGGACTGATGTAGACAGAGGTACATCTACATTTATATGTGCATACATACACACCGCACGCGCTGTCCTCAGCTAGCAGGTTGAATTCCAAGCAGGCAAAGCTGGCAAAATGGATCCGCCCCGAATCTGGCAAGGGCTTCTCGTAGTGACAATCTAACACTCTAGTCCAATTTCCCGCCAAGCAGCCCATTGTCGCGAGCGGCCCAAAGACACCAAGATGCGCGGCCTTATGCAGTTGTTTGATTCTTTGGTGAGAAATTGAGTGAGCCCCGAATTCATGTCCCTCCCAAACTGGCTGTAGACTGCTTCTATTTTGATCAAACCTCGCATGCTGCGGCTTGAAGAAGCAAGTACCCAAACGAGAAACTGCAGTAGATCAAGTGCGCTTCCCAAAACGTTCCTTGCAATAAGTTTGGGGCTTAGCCAGCGTCGCGAAGGCCGGGAGGTGCGCAAAAGCTATGAATCAAAACTCCGCCCGACATATTGAGCACATGCTGGCTCCCGTTTCAAACCATAGCGAAAGCCGGGAACAAAAACAACGCAGTCCGCACATCGAAACCGACAGCTCTCCACAGCCAGCAGTACATGGCCTGATAAATTTGTGGCCTTGGCCTGCGTCAGCCTTTCGGAGCCTCCAAAGTGGCCATGTTTGGTTGTGGAAACAAGAAATCATGGACTCTCCCCTGAAACGGCCAATCCACGCCTTTGGGACCTTCCGCTTTTAAGGGTCAGCCAGCCTTTTGCCGGCCGAGCCGCAACGCGGCCGCCTGCCGCGCCATGCCATCTCCGCCATGCTCGCGGACCGGCGCTTCCGGCGAGATCCGCGGGCGGCAGAAGGAAAACGGTTTAAACCAATGGCGGTGGTGTGCCAAACAACAGAGACATGGCCATGGGTCAGAAGACAAATCGTACCCCCAGTGAACATCCCAATCCAACTACTAAAATAGGTTCTAAAATGGGTGGTGCACCTACCCCAAAATGGTACCATTGGTGCTGACCCACAGCCACATAGCTCTTCAGCCTTTTCCCCTTGTCATTGCAAAGTGTGGGCTTGTGATCTTTAGCTCTCGACGGTGTCGAGTAATCTGTGGTTGCCATCGAGCGGCAGAATTTCTCCTGCCAATGTGGCCAGACCACGAGAACCGTTTGCAAGGGCCTAGGTATCCAACTTCGCTGCGCTTTGATCTGAGCGCAATCCCTCTGGCTTTAAGACCTCGAAGAACCATCAAATCTGGGAGGTCGATCTCTGCTTCTTTTCCTTCAGGCATCTTATGGCTTGTCGCGCATGTCGAGTCGCTGCTCCCTTGGACCGATCCAAGCTGCAAGGGCGAAGGACACCAGCGCGAGCCTTTGTTCACTTGGGAAGACTTGTGAGAAGATGTGGAGTCTCCATCTCTTCGAAGCAACTTATCACCAGAGTTTGTATAGTATTTTTTGTAGAGGGGAGGTTCTCTCTCACAAAACCAGAAACATGCTGGTGCTCAGAAGGGAATGACCCAGGGTTTCGGGAATGAACCGGAAGGGGATTCCTGGAAGGAAAGCAAATCGGGGCTGGTTCTTCCTCAGGGTCATTCCACATCTCAATCTCTGCCTATCAAACCAGCAAGAAAACTGACCGGGGAAAAAAGCATGGCATCGCGCTCTCTTCCGAGGTGTTTACGGAAGCCAGGGGTTCAAATCCCCAAACCCCCGATCCCAGCCACCAACTCAGGGTTACCTGACTCCTTCCAGGCGAAACAAATACCGGAGAAACCTGGCATCACGCTACTCTGTTCAAGCTGCTCTGGGCACATTTTGCGCAAGCCGCGCTTCGAGCGAAGCCCCTGGCTTCGGCCGCGGCCAGGTTGCAAAGGGTTCCAAAGGTTCGGCTCGGCCCCCGAGTCGTGCACAGCGGGGGAGGGGGTTGGACAAGGCAAGATGGTGGTTGTCCCTTTGGTTTCCCTTGAAAACCAACAAACAAAGGGGGGACCCCAGAAACAGACGACTCTAGCTGCTATCCTGTAGACTAACAGGAGAGCAAAGGCCCAGACTGTTGAAAACTGGTCAAGCAGCGCTGGCGGATTTCATGCAACCCGCTGCAAGTCAAATCGCAAAGGGAAAAGCTACAGATAAGAATAATCCGAGTAAAAAACCACCAACACAAACAAAGAAACAAACAAATGGACAGACAGACAGACGGACGGACGGACGGACGGACAGACAGACAGCACAGGCAGGCAGGCAGACAAGCAGGCAGGCAGACAGACAAACAGACACACAACCAACAAACAAACAAACAAACAAACAAACAAACAAACAAACAAACAAGCAAGCAAGCAAGAAGCAGAGAAACAAACAAACAAGCAAGCAAGCAAGCAAACAAACAAACCAAACCAAACCAAAGCACAAAGCCCACCCAACCCAACCCAACCAACCGGCCTGCTGCGCGTTTGTTCGCACCATTTTCAGAAGATATCTTCCTTGCGGTACTTCGTGAACGCGGCCGGTAGCCGAAAGGTGCGCCTCGGCGCGCTTTGACGGGTGGGCGGGGGGGGGGGGGGGGTCGGGGTCTGCCACAGTGGGCGACCTTTGCTTGTTGCTAGGGGCTAGGGGGAGCAAAAGAGAGCTGGCCTATTCCTATCTTAGACATGTCTTTTGCAGGTATATACTCAAATGGAACCCAGGGTGTCAAATGGCCCATGATAAGGAAGCCTGCGTGGGTTTTGAGCCAGCCTATGTCGGGCTCACAGTAGAGAGTACAGTGGGGCCCGCCGTCTATGGGGATGTTCAATCAACTAGGTTGCCTAAAGGCCAAATCAGCTAGCTTCAACGCGAACAAAAATGCAAGGTGGAACAGAGGTGGAGTCGACCAAATTGGCCAACCGCAGCATACAGCCCATCCTGAATCACAGATTCAGACACGTACTGCTTCCAACAAGCACCCCAAGTTCGAAAAAAAATAGAACTGGGCAGCAACGGGCCACCAGAAGCAACCCAACCATGCGCAACACAACGCATGCGGTGTTCTCCACATCTGCGGTGCCGCGCGAACGAGTGAGAGCGGCTAGGTCTTGCCACCCCAAAAGTGATTTTCGGATCCCTGGGCTCCAGACTGAGACGCATCAACCAAACATCGACTGACCCACTGGGGTGCTGCATGGGCGTTGCCTTCACCCCGAATCGGTCTTTCGATCGTCCAAGAAGCTGGGCCAATGGGAAGTTCTCCTGGCTCGCTGAAGCGAAGGACTGAGCAAGTCTGGGCGCACATCCAGGCGCATGTCCCGGCCATGCTAACGCCCAAGTGTGTTTGAAACAAATGAACAATCAAACGAACCAAACCAACCAACAAACAAAAGTTTCAAACAAGCAAGCAAACAATGAGCCAAACAAAGAACCAAAGAACCAAACCAATTAGCAAGCAAGCAAGAGGACAGGCCTGGTTTTGCATTGGATACCATGGTGGAAACCGCAAGGGCAAGGCCCTGCGGGTCACTAAGCTCTTGTCACGGTCCTCGGAGGGGACGATGTAGAGGTCTGCCGGGATCATCCGGAACCTGAAAAAGAGAGGGTCAATAAGGGTGGGGCTGGGGTGGGGTTGGGGCTCCTGGTTTTGCAGTGGCTGGTAATCAGGCACCTGAAGCACAGACCTCTCAAAACTGTGTTTGAATCACAGGTTTGAGGCCACTTATAAAACAGTGCTTGATTAACCCTGTCAAAACCTACTCTGGTCACTGAAATTTGCAGTGATATCAGGCGGCTTCTCTCTGATCCGGAGTGGCCGCCAATTTCCTTTAGGCCTCTGTCCTTAGTTGAAAACCTGTTAAGCCCACCCTCGACCCATTTTTCGCCACGACGCACAGACGCACGTCGGCCCCAGCCTCCTGCTCATGTTCAACGGTCTGGCTGCCTGGCACGCGGCAAGCTGGCCCGAAAGCCCCAGATTCAAAGCCGAAGCACAGGGGGAGCCATTCCAGCCTCTTGAGCGACGGCTCAATAGTGACCGGGAATGCTGAATAGTGTCCAGAGTAACCAAGGGTGACCAATAGTCAATAGTGACTGTTTGTAACTATAAGAGTGACTATCTGTGCTGTATAGTGCCTAATAGTGGCTAACAGTGACTGATAGTATCTGATAATGCCTAGTGAATAACAATTGCTAGTGCCCAAGAGTGCCTCGCCTGTGACTCCCCCGTCGCCCGGGTCGCCCGGGTCGCCCGGGTCGCCCGGGTCGCCCGGGTCGCGCGGCGCCTTGGTGATGGCGAACTCGTGGCGCGTGGCTCGCTCCCGCGGCTTCACGGCCAGCTCCACGTACCGCTGCCGCACATCCTCCTGTGGCCCCGCCCCCGACGTGCAAAAACCGGCCGAGGGCCGAGGGCCGAGGGCGGCGGCGACGTTTGTTTTTTTGGAGTAAAGATTCGAGAACTTCGAAAAGGGTTCGGGAAGTCCGAGCAAGGGCCCTTTTTTTCCGGCGCGTGTCCCTGCGGCAAAGAACCGTACCAAGTGGAGGGGATCAGGTTACTTTTGGTTGGTGGGTTGGATGGGTGGTTTGGATTTGGATTTGAACCCCTGGGTCTTGTAGAGGGTAGATGGGAAACAACCCCTTAACCACCAAATCCAATCCAAACCACCAGTTAGTGGGAAGCTGAGACATGGTGGTGAAAATAGTGCTTTTGTAAATAAAATAAACGAAAAAACAAGCAACCTAGCCAGCTTCCCTTGAGTTGGTAGCTTGGGTTGGTGACTTCCGAGGCGTTCCAAAGGGGTGCTCTGGTGAATCTTGCTGATTCTGTCGCTGCATCTTGATTCCAGTTGTGAATGCTCCTCGTTCTGAACTTGCACGTGTCTCTTTTTTCCCATGGCGAACGAAGCCCGTGAATCTGAAAGGTTCTGGATTTTCATCGTTCTGAACCTGCATGCGTCATCTTTTAATGGTGCTGGATTCGAAGAGCGAACACTCATGGCCGGAGATGTGAGAACCCATCGACCCATCGACTCGACTCGGGGACGCCTCGCGGCGCTGCAGCTCCCAGGACAAGTAGATCCAGGGGTCCCCGAAGTTCACGTCGTAGCCCCCCTCCTCCCCGGGCCTGCGACAAGCCAAAAAAAACACGGCGCTGAGAACCCGAAGAAGAAAAAAAAGGCGCGGAGTCGACAGGGTAGGGAATCCACTTCCCTTTTTTTCCCGGGGTTTTAGGGAATGAAGCGTTTGGGCCGCGCAAAGGACACCAGGACGACCCAAACGGCTTTGACAACTCCTCCGTGGCTGAAGGAAACTCTTTGGGGATGCGAGAAAGTTCAGGGCGATTCCAACGAAAACTCTCTGCCTATCGAAGCTAAATTGGTTGGGCCTTGTGGACCCTTTGGCAAGGGTGTTCTACCCCTGTTTGGTTGGAAATCCTGCCCTAGTTTAGACCCCTTGGCTTCCCACCAAGACCCAGAAAACAAAACACGCCTCCGGTCCGGAAACCCCTCCTTTCCAGTGCACTTGCGGCTAAAATCGTGGGAAAAGCTCAAGGGATCCCCCACCCCTAAAACTCCACGATTTGCGTCGCGGCCCTCAAACGCCCCACGGCCCCTCGGCCCGTCGACTGAAAGGCCTGGCCAGCTGCAACAGCCGCTCATCCTCCTCAGGCGTCCAGGGCTTGCCCTCGTTCTCCTCGGGATCGGAACGGAACATCCGATTTGAAGGTACCCGTTGTTGGTGGCTTTTAAAGGGAAACCAAAAGAAAAACCAATATGGGTCTGATTCTTTTTTGAAGGTACCCGTTTTGGGCGGCTTTTAAAAGGGAAACCCAAAGGGAAACCACCATCTGGGGTCCCCTAAAAACCGACACCCACATGTGGCTTTGTCTCCAAATTGGGATTGGACCCCTAAAAGGGAGACCGTGGCCCTTTTTGGCTTTGAGCCTTGACCCCAAAAAGGGCATCCCCCCCAAAAAAGCGGCGGTTAGGAAGCCCGAGGAAACCACAGGCAAACCAGGTGAACCACCCTGAGCTTCCCACTCACCCCGATGGAAGCTAACCACTTCTCTGGGCTTTGGGTTGGGGTCAAAACGTAGCCAAGTGTTGGTGTCAATTGTTCACTGGACTCCTTGGGGGAGAAACCTTAAATGCATTGCTTGTGATCTCAAAGGGACCCTTCCGAAGCTCCAAGTTGGCCTTGAAAGCTCACCTTTCCGGGTTTGGTTCAGCCGGGCACCAACCGAACTGCGCGGACTGTGGCACGGACTTCAGTCCACCATACACACCCCGGGAGTGCGCATGATTTTCCCACAGCCCAGGGCGCAGGCATCCCCGGAGTTCGCCAACTCACCGGGAAGTGTGGACCCCCGTCAGAGAGGACCAGCCCCACTTACAGGGCTCGGTACAAACCCTTTTGCTTTCTCATGGTGAAACTTGCCGGCAACAAACCCAGTCTTTGCGCGGGGACCCTTTGGTGGACATTCAAATGGCGAGTTCCGTCCACCAACCATGGGAGGGAGTTCAGCCGATCAAAGTCATCGCCATATCAAAAAAAATGAGAAAAAAAACAACGGGGAAGTTGAGGTTGTTCAGCAGCAACAGGCCGATATCACGGATGAGCCAAAGGATTTTTTAGGCCCTTTGGTTGCTCTCCTGGTGGCTCCAGGCAAAAGGACATCTAGGTCCTCTAGTCGAGAGCTTAGAATAAGTTGGTACCCGATGTTTTTGGTTTTGTCTATTTTAGGGGAACCCTCCCCAAAAAAAGGGTAAAAGGGAACTACTGGGGGACCTAGAGGGAAATCCGGTGAGTCCCCTTGTGAGAATTCCAAAGAGTCCCCTCAGTGCCCGGCTAAACGGGCACCGCCGAAGCGCTCTTGGAACTCGTCTTCGGAGACGCGAGGCCACAGGCCTTGCGAGGAAGGTGAGAACTGAAAGGGAAACCCACTCCGACACATTTCTGGCGAGAAAAACCAATAACCAACTCAAGGGCTTCCTGTATGTTAAAACTGGAAGCAGCTGTTCAAGGAACTAGGACGTGATCAAGAGGTCGGCAATCGGCCTCTTTTTGAGCCCGACCAATGTCTCCAAGACCAAGTCGAACTGTTGGGTTTGTCTCAATGGGCACCCCCCAGCAGGAAACTGGCTTGAAATGCGGACTTCCTCCCAGCTTTGCGAAAAGTTCGACTTCGCCCACGAAAACTCGCGGAACTCGCCGATTAGCTCTTGGGGCCGCTGCCATGATTGAAGAGGGTGATATATCGGTCCAGCTTCCTTCTTTGGTCCGCTGCGATGTCCTCTCGGCTCGCAAATCGCCAAAGCCGCAAAATTCGGCTCCGAAGCGTTGGGCCCCAGAAGCGTAGAGAACCCCAAAAGCGGAGAAATCTCCGGGGCCCGCGCTGCTTGGGTTCCCTAAAAACTTCCCGAGGTCTTCTGCATCCAATCCGCACACCCGCACTCGCACTTCGATGCTGAGGTGCAGGCCGGAATTCGCATGATATCCTTCGGAGACATGGAGATGAAATCCTTCCAGTTCCTCAAAGTCGAGACAAGCATGACATGTCCCAGCACATCCAGCCATGATCTTTGCCTTTGGGTTTCCGTGGTGTTCCCTGGTTAACTACTATAGTGCCTGGATGCACTGGACTCAAGTGTGGCATCGGCAGGATGTGCCACTTCTCGCGCGGCCGCTGGTTCGAATGTGCAAGAACCGGCCACAAACGAGAACTGACCGGCGTAGCCCAAAGAATTCGCCGAACCCGTGACTCCAGAAACTAGATCTGTAACCAGCGACCCTTTGTCACGGGAAGCGATCGAGCTCCACGCAAGTTCAGCAGGACTTCTTGTCTGAAGCAATCGAAGCTCGTTCCCCGAAATCCGAAGCTCAGAAGGCTTTCCATCTTCGAAAAACTTCTGCCAGGTCCAAGGTGACATCAAAATGACCCCCCCCCCCCACTCAGGCCCATCACTAAAAAAATATGGAGCTGATCTTCAAGCCTCAGAAAAATCAACCTACAACCAACCCCCCAAGGACCCCACTTGCCCATCCCCATGGCCCAAAGGGGCCCTTGCAAGGCTCCCGGGCTCGAAGAGGTTGGCCACGTCCTCCGCGCCATCCCCGAACTTCATACGCTCCAGGAAGCTCAGCACCGTCCAGCCTGAAGGAAAACTCCGCCGAGCAACCCGGAAACGCGGCGCTCGCCGTGCAGAAATGGTGACCTTTTGGGGGCAAATCGATGAAAATCTCTGGTAGATCGAAAACCACCAGGTAAACCGGGAATCACCATCTGCTTTTCGACCAAACAAACAACCAAAAAGGACACCTATGGCCGTGCTTTTTGTTTCTTGGAGAAAAAGCCGGGGGCTGTAAGAAGAAGCGGATGAAGTAGGGTGTCTGGGTCTGGCCATCTCCTCTTGGCTTCCTTTTTTGGGCATATCAAACATGATTGGCTATTGCAAAACCGCGCTTGGAGATGAGTTGGTGCGCTTCTTGTGGAATTTAAAGACCTGTGCCCCCTTTGATCCCCATGTTCAATCAAAACCTCAATGAGCCGGGCTCGACATTCAGGCTGACATCCTCTTCGGGGCGCGAGGCGATGTTGCCAAGCGAAGCCACTTGCTCTGCGTCGGACCACTGGAACCAATATCGAATCTCACTGATGGCATTACCTTGGCAACCTTGGAAGTAGATCGCGGGGGCAATCCCAAAGTGACCCACCAAAAAGGGGTGTCATTTTGGGACAAGGGATGGTTTTGAGAAATGTTTGTAACCAAACTGAAACCAGCGGAACCCATCAAGTTTCAAGCCCCCCAAAAAGACAAGATCCTTCCCAACTGGCCCAGTCGCCTTCGGTTGCTCAAAAATTGAGAATCATTGGCGGGAAAGGGGTCCCCGATTTTCCCAGTCCGTAACCGCTACTACCTAGCTATCTAACATCGGGATTCAGCATCGATTTTAGCAAAAAGAATCGCCCCAAGGGCGGTCCCGCCTTGCGGCGGCGGAAGCGCGTACTCCCGGCGGACCTGTCTGAGCCCTTGCGCCCTTGCAAAACAGACGGGGTGCTCCCTGTTTTGCCAGAAAAAAAAGTAAAACACAGTGTTATGTGGCATTTTTCATGTTAAACTCACATCCCCACCACACGCGGTAGCAGCTTCGTGTGACCCACGGACAATGTTCAGCTTCAAGACGTGGGAAATTCGGGCGCGGTCCGCCTGGATTCTGTGGAACACGTTGCGTCGTCCCCCCATGTTCCCAAACAACATTAGACTACAAATAATGCAGTAAATGGACAACATCCTGTACCAGTTGGTACAGCAGGTGGTTTATCCCAGTAGTCACAGAGTTTCATCCATCCCAACTGGTTCAGGATGTTGCCCATCCACAGTATTCGCACTTGCTCAGGTGAACGTCCAGGCTTCGACCCAAGAACACGAAAAGATCCAGTGCAAACCAGGGTTTTGGCCTGGAGCCTTTCTCAATGAAATCAATGGGTGCAATTGGAGAGCATTGAACTGGCCCGGCTGTCCGGGTGCATTTGCCGTTTTGTCAAATGTGCTACCAATTGAAAGGAAGCGCTGTAAGTTGAGAATCGGAATATGCGTTTAGGTGTTTGGACGTGGCGAACTTGTCTCGAAAGGACAGTTGCATGTCCGCGCTTAGTCCATCCAGCTCAGGTTCCAAACGTCCCACATGCTTGGCCGGCTGGCAATTTACACGAGGGGCTTGATCTGCCCGAAAGCCCTCGGCAGCCGTCTGCCCTCCGCCACACCACATTGAAAACCGTTCACCCGGCATGACAAGCGCTTGATCCTCAGAGTTTCTGCAGGGACTCATCTGTAATCCCCCTGCACAATGGCTTCAAAAACGGGTATGCCGTTTTTTTGGGTTGGACACCCCAAAATGGGCAAATTTGGTGGTTTTCCTCATGCTGGTCCATTTAAATCCAGCAAGAAAGAGGGGGACCAACTCCAACCCCAAACGGCTCCGCTGCGAGCCTCTCTAAGTTCCGCCTCGGACAGACTCTCCTTCTTCTCCTTCAACCTCGGCTTCGCAAGCGAAGCCTCGCCTCTTGGGAACCTTCCTTCTGCAGCGCGTGCCGATGAATTGAGGCATGGGTAATAATCATCTAGTTCCTTCCCCCCCAGAGAAAAAAGAAATCCGGCTGGGCTCGGCCCCTGGGAAAATCTGCCATGTCCTCGGTGTTGGAACCATCGGATTGTTTCTCCGGAAGAGAACCATCAGTACTTTGTCAAGTCTGAGCCAAAAGGAACCGCAGCAAATAGTTTAGCTTCATCTCCCAAACTGCGTGTTGTAGAGTTCTGGGAGTGTTGTTTCTTTCCACTTGTGCGCAATGACAAGGCTGTTCTGACCAACTCTTCACAAGGGGAAGTTTGGTATCACAGAAGTGGGAGACATCCAACCCGAGTTTATGACCTCCGTGTCTTTCTTGGCAAAGGCTGGGCCAAGTTCCAACCTGCAAAGAGTGAAACTGGGCCGCCCGCGATTTCCGGAAAGCCTGCGCTTCTCGCGAAAGAAAAAGGCTAGGGAAGGACCAGCTCGCCCTCCAAAGGCATCCGAAAAAGGAGGAAGGACCGCCAGCACCCCCCCCCCCAAAAAGGGCTCTCAAATAGCGGGGTCATGGCACCACGTACAAGCAAAAACACCAAGGGAAACCACTCACAATTTAGGATGGGGGATCCCCCGCATCTAGGAACTAAACCACGCGCGCATGTGGAGATCCACTCATCAAAATGGGCAAACCTCTCCTCAGGCCCCTTTTGAAATGCTCTTTGAATTCCCAATCCCGTCCAAGCGACCGCCAAAAAGGGGCAGCGAATTATTGGAATCCGCCCATCCTTGCGCCGTCCGCCCAACCGTAGCCTTGAAGTCGAAGTACCGCGGGCTAACCTTGGTGTGATTGGGCACCGGGTCGTCGTCGTCGCCTGACGCAACAGTCGCCCCCTGACTTTCGTGGAACTCGCGGCAGACCCAGGCTGTGAATGCACCCCGAAAATTCCCTCCAAGGAAACCATGGGGATGGTTAATGGGGGCATTCCCTCATACCCTGCTGAGAACCAGCAAACAAAGTCAGCATCTGAGTCTCCGGGCTATCAGTATATGCCGATGACAAACCACGTACAAATCTTCCAGTAAGTTACATCTTGCAAGCGAGACATCTTAGTGGATCTGCTCTTCATGGTACTGGCGGGTACCCGTCAAAATTGAGAAACCAATTGGGAGGGGGGTCCCCTATTTCGAGACAGATATAAAAACAATACCAAGATACAGGTGCTCCGAACAGAAGCATGAAGGTCATGAAGGCAGATCAGAGTGTCATGCGGGGGTGTCTCTGTTTTTAGGGTACCCGTGTTTTAATTGCTTTAAAGGGAAACCAGAAGGAAAACAGAGACACACCCACCTGTTCAAGCTTCAGACCCTTGGGGTTCCCATTGAAGGAAACCACGAAAGCCATTGTTGTCCGCAAAGGTTTGGGGCATTCGCAATATTTGCTGCACCCCGTTTGCATGGGACAAGAACAAACAGGGACTCCAACTCAGTCAACCCTCTTGTTCCAACCTCTTGGGTAAACCGATGCGCTTGAGAGGCCGGGAGTCTTAGAGCTCTAAGTCTCTCCCGTGGCACATGCTGACGGAAGCCCGGGAAACTCGCGAAACCGCTCCACCAAAAGCGCCGTGTCTTGGCCCCCGGCTGAAGCAGCGCCGCGCCACTCGCGGCCAGCCTCAAGAACGAGCTGGAAAACCTCTGGAAACGCGAGGCCCTAAATTTCCCCCCTCAGACGTCCCCACCCACCAGTTAGTGTTTAAGACCACCAAAAAGGGAAACATAGGGCACCCTGGAAAACCATCCTGTTTGGGGTTGTTCCAGCGCAACCTGGTTTTGAGGCACTCTGGCCAACACGGAGAGATCTCTAGGAGTGCGCAGCCGTGCAGCACATGCAGTGTCAGAACCAACACACTTCAACGAGTCAGGTGAAACTGAAAGCAAACACATCCAAACAGTCTCAATACGTTAAACAGCTTCAGTGCAATGATTGGGTATAAGTCCCAGGTGGAGACCTATTGGACATTTGCATGGACAAAATAATTTTGTCGACCAGCCATGATTGAGGCTGTTCCCCGTTAACAAGCCGGGCCACGGACCGGCCACAATTAAATTGACGTTTCCCTTTTGTGTCCATTTATAACCAAAAAGGGACCAACAAACATAGAAGCCTAAAAAAATGCCAACAACCGTGAAGTCACGGACCCGAAAATTTGCCCAACAGCGCAAAAGCCGTGGTCGAAACCATCCACGCGCCCGCGCCTACGGCTAGGCGCGGCCTCACGGGCCTGCGAGCGCGAAAACAAGAAAGCACAGCCCACTGGCAAAAGACGACATGGCAAGGAAACATAAACCAGCCCGTTCCAATCGGGATTGCCCCGAACATATGGCGGTGCTTGGAAACCCACTGAGCTTCCAAAGAAAGACTAGCAAAAAGGGGCCAACCCATCATCTCTCCTGCCGCCGTCGCTATTCTCCAAAGGCGGCCAAAAAAAGGCGAGAGAGGAGAGTTCCCCCCTTAAAAAATAAGCTCAGGTGATATCCCCAACAGCATGTGGTGCTCTTTTTAGTGCTCGCACCACCCCGCAGCCCTCGCAGAGCCTCGTGGAACCCTCGAACCCTGGTGGAATCCTCGTGGAACCTTACCTCAGGGCCGCCCCGGACCACACCGGAGCCTATCTGGGCTGAGACACCAAAGTTGGGAAAGTCCAAGCACTGTGCCAAATGCTCCTTGTAAGGGGGGCGTCCTCAGCCCCTCGATGGAAACAAGATAAGTCAATGTAGATAGACAAAATAAGCTGGTGCATCCCAGTATTCGTGTATTCGTAGGCTTCATCTACAGGATTCCAACTGGTGCGAAGTAAATATTGAACATCCGCAACAGGAACTCTCTGGGGGGGGGAGTGAAAGCGCTCTGCAAATGGTCCGCACAGCCCGGCCTCAACGCTCTCAATGCCAGAGCCATGAGAAACGGCGAGTGGGAACAAACGATATGGCCGCCTGTTGGCGGCCAAACAAAACCTCTTTTGTTGTCCAAGGAACAGAAAGAACCCACCCTTGGTATCGTGGATTTCCGTTTTTGTGTCCTCTCCTAATGGATCCCGTCTCACGAAACATGGGTTCCCTCTGGGCTGGCTTGGCCTGGATGCAGATGTCTAAACACTGCTTTCAGCCGCTACTATTTATACAACCTCTTGTCCCTGAAAAAGCTCTCCCTGGTTTGACTGCAGAAATCCGCGCTCGAGCCAGCA
>CAUJNA010000292.1:45000-60000 GCA_963377175.1 Effrenium voratum
ATACATACATACATACATACATACATACATACATACATTACATACATACATACATACATACATACATACATACATACATACATACATACATACATACATACATACATACATACATACATACATTACATTACATTACATTACATTACATTACATTACATTACATTACATTACATTACATTACATTACATTACATTACATTACATTACATTACATTACATTACATTACATTTACATTACATTACATTACATTACATTACATTACATTACATTACATTACATACATACATACATACATACATACATACATACATACATACATACATACATACATACATACATACATACATACATACATACATACATACATACATACATTACATTACATTACATTACATTACATTACATTACATTACATTACATTACATTACATTACATTACATTACATTACATTACATTACATTACATTACATTACATTACATACATTACATACATACATACATACATACATACATACATTACATACATACATACATACATACATACATACATACATACATACATACATACATACATACATACATACATACATACATACATACATACATACATACATACATACATACATACATACATACATACATACATACATACATACATACATACATACATACATACATACATACATACATACATACATACATACATACATACCATACCATACCATACCATACCATACCATACCATACCATACCATACCATACCATACCATACATACATACATACATACATACATTACATACATGCATGCATGCATGCATACATACATACATAACATATATATATATATGTATAGCATATATATATAACATATATATATATATGTCTATATAACATATATATATATATATATATAACATATGTATATATATATGTACAATATATATATATATATATGTACAAAAAGGAATTTTCACCCGCAGGTCCCCCGACTTTCTGGGACCGGTCCCCGGAACTTCTGCTCCACGGACGCGTGTCACACGTGCCGCGCCACCCGGGAGGAGGCGGGCCCCGAACTGGGCGTCAGGTCGGACTCGCAGGCGCCGGAGTCCACCTGGTTTCGGTTTCATCGAAGTCGATGGCTCCGGGCGGCGCCATGTTGGGTTTTGGGCCCGTCTTTGGGCCAAAACAAAACAGCAAAACCCGAAGAAAAAAATGCGGAAAACGCAACACACCAGAAAACACAACAAAACAGGGGACTCCAAATTTGTGTTTTGTTTGGTTTGTGTCTGTTTTTTTGAGGGCACCCCCGCTTCCCCCCGCCTTCTTCGCAGGCCGTTTGCTAACCGCGAGTTTGGGTTCCTGGTTTGAACCCCTACTTGTTGGCCTAACTGCCAAGGAGGAAGCTGATCAACTTCTCCAAAAAGGGTAACAATTTCTTGGGGGGACCGCCCAAAACCGCTGCTTTCCCCTTTGGGTTCCTTTAAAGCCACCAAACGGCTCAGACATTTACCATCTTGGCACGGCAATGTGCCAATTGGGCCATGTGGACAATCTGCCTTTCTGTCATAACAAGATGGGTCATTCCCACTACGTTATCACTGTAACGGGAATTGCGCCGGTACTGCGGGGGACAAAATCCACACATATGGCACCGTTTGGCAAGCGGTTGATCCCCATATTTTCCGCAGCTTCATCCGTCCCAACCAGGCTTCTGTCCAACTATGTAGTTAAATATGCATGTACAGTATACTTGTACATGCATGTATGTCCCATGAAAATACAAATCTGTGTATGCATAGTTCCAGTACAAGCTTCATTTGGCACATGTAGATATACTGATGTATCACATACACATGGACGTGAATACATGCATTTGACAATGGCTGATAGCATGTGGATGGCTAATACTGTATCTATATCTAGATATCTCCCTATATATATATATATATATACGCCCCCACAGTTGACAAGTCGGTGGTGTTCAGGAAGTGACTGGGACAAACTCATCACGATCGCGTCATTCTAATCTCTAATGCACATGAATTGCATCTAACTGAGCTTGTCTTGAAATCGGGGAAGCCATGGCAATTTTGACTTCCCCTTTAGACCAGCAACTGGTCAAAAATGGGTTACCCTCAACAAGGATCGGGTGCATCGCATGAGGGAACCAAAAAAAAAAAACGGGTTGGTGATTGTATTCATCTTTAAAAACAAAAGGACCGGGTCTCTGCCAGGTTCCATGTCAAAAGGGCGGGAGGGTTTCCCGTTTTTCTCCCAACCCCTACGTTTCCTTCCCAAGCGACACCCCACTCTCCCCCACTCTCCGCCCCGCCTCAGCCTCAGGCTCCAAGGCGCTGCTTCCGGGCCTGGGCCGCCGCTTCTCCCGGGGCGCCGAGGGCCTGACGCGATGCGTGGCCATATGGCGAGATGGTGATCGGTGGCTCCAATAGGTGGCGCGAGATGACACGAAAATCTCCTGAAACAAGTCAAACTTGGCTGTGGGTCAAAATTTCGTACTTTCAGTGAACATCCCAATCCAACCACTCAAAAAAGTTCTAAAACGGGTGTTGAATTCACCTACCCCCAAAATGGGATCCCATTGGTTTTGACCCACAGCCACGTGGGCTTCGTGGAAAGGCAGGTTTTGGGCTTGCTTTCGCGTGCGCAAGGAAACTCAGATGTGTGGGGATTCCCGGACTTTGGAAACGAGCTCCTTCGTCTCTTAAGCCTCGAACTTTTCTGTGAGGAAGTGGACCACCAAAGTGGAGGGAAATGTCCGTGTCTTTCCCTAGGGAAGGATTCTGAGATAAACATCGCTTGGTTGACTCCCAACAGGAAAGCTGGGCGGCTTGAAACGGAACGTTGGCGAATAGGAACGAGTTCGGATTGCCATTGCAGCGTCCAGGAAAAGGCAAGGACCCCTTTCGCTCAACACCACAGGCGAAAAACCCAGAAACGAACGAACGTCTGTAACTCTTTCAAACAGTGCAGAAACCGCCTTTGCTCTCAGGACAAATACACTCCGAATATCCGACAAAAAGACACACTAGAATCAAACAGGCGAAAGCAATGATTTATTAAACAAAACAAAAACTGTCCCTCTACAATAAACCACTTCGTGGTTTTCCTTATGGTGTTCCTCGAGAAAAACAAATACACCAGCATAGACCCCAGATAGCAGTGCTTGCACACCAGCACCTCCAAAAACAACCCCGCGAAGAACGCCCCCAAGCAAAGCAAGGCCGTCAATCGAGCAAAAATGTGCCCGCACCATCACCCTGAAGAGCACCCCAAACAGACACCCAGCCGTCAATCTTGCGAACATCAACCAGCACCCCAAACAGAATCCCAAACCACCACCTAAGTTGCATGCCCCCCTTGCACCCTACCGTCAAGATGCAAACATGCGCCTGCACCGTCACCTGCATGCCCGATAGCACCCGAGCGTCAATATCGTAAAAATGCGACCGCACCGTCACCAGCACCTCAAGCAGCTCCCCACAAACTGCGTCCTGCAGCACCATCAGCACCACCACCCCAAACTGCATTCCCCCCTGCATCCCACCATCAAGATGCAAAAAAATACGCGCGCACCGTCATCCTCCAAAACAGCACCTGCACAAGCACCCCAAACTGCATGCCCCCTAACACCCTACCGTCAACCTTGAAAAGATGCGCCCGCACTGCCATCAGCACCTCAAACAGCACCCCAATCAGCACCTACACCAGCACCCCAAACTGCACGCCCCCTAGCACCAGCCCATCAATCTCGCAAATCACTTTCCCCTCTTTATTAGAAGTTAGAACCCCTATAGCTTTCAGCTCTCGACAAAAGAACACCCGGTCTAGAGCGCGACTGCCTTCTTGGCAAGGGCATCGAGGGAGAACGGGTCAACTGGGAGCCTGGCAAAAGCAGGCTCTCCAAACGTGGCCATGAATTTTGATTAGGGACCCTCCGAAATTTGGGTGCGGAGTCATGTCCTCCTCGCACATTTCTTTGGGTGGGTCCCCACCATGTCCTGCCGAAGGCAGACGTTTAGAAGGCGTGCTCAGAGTGAACTTTCCGGACCAGCTTCCAAGCCAGCCCAGGCCCAGAAGAAGCCAGCGATTTGACGGAAACCGAGGGGGAAGCCGCACCTTAAACAGCTGCGATGAATTCATGTGGTGTCGTTGTTTTTGCGCCGAGTAAAAGACCCATGTAGAATAGAAATGTCTAAGATGAGGGGACCCCCGCACAATGCATGGACGGTCCATAAGCCTTGTGTAAAACATCAAGAGTTGGCGGGGAAACCTTGAGGAAATCACCCACTTGGAGCGTAGCCTTGAGACGCCCATAATCCTTAAACATCGACCCCAACCAAAACCCATGTTCAGATACGCGCCCTCCCACATGCAAACCATCGAAACAGAGCCCAGTTTGGTTTCGCGGACACAAAAAGAAGAAAAAGAAGAAAAAAAAGAGGCAATGTCCTTTGAGGAAAACTGCTTGGAAACAAACCCAAGCGAAGCTTGACACTCTCAATAGGCCTGCGCGGACAGGCGCCGGCTCCGACTGGAACAAGGGCATAGAGCACTCCTGACGCACGGATCATAGGGATCCTTACACAGGGCTCCCTATATTTCCCCTTAAAACATCACCCCCACCAAGGGATACCCACCTTTCATGGGCCAAAAAGGTGATGCTTAAAACAGCCAAAAAGGGGAAATATAGGGACCCCTGATACATTATACACCTGAACCTTGCCTTGTACATGGTGGTTTCCCTTTATTTTGGTGGAAAAAGCATGTTTCAAATTGGCAAAATGTATCTTTTAAGGAGCCCTGTCATAAGACTCATGAATCGGCTGACAATGAGTATGACAATAATCCCGATGACCATGGTAAAAACCCGGCCACTTCCTCCATTCCTTCTCTACATGAGAAACAGCGCTTCCCTGAAAGGCGTCCTTTCGCTTTTCCTTTGAAACAGCTCCATCAAGATACCCTCGCACAAAGGAACACTCGTATACCAAGAAGCCCGAGCCTCGCCAGGCAGTTCGCGGGATCGGCCGCCTGGCGGCCTCGGCAAAGGAAGGCATGGGGAAACCAAGCAGCCCCTGTGTTGCAGGCAAACCAAAGGAAGGTTGCAAAAAACATGCTGTGAAACATGGTTTGCCTGGAAAGGTGGTTGAAACATGCCTTACAAGCAAAAAGCTCAATGAAAACTTGGTTGAAGCATGCTTAAACAAGGACAAGTCTTCCGACCACGTCACTTCCCCTGTTCCCCCCTCTGCTCCGCAGGTGCCCCACACAAGCACACACCATGCGAGACCAGAGCCAACCAAATGTTCCAGCGGACATTCTGGCGCTGCCATACAGTCTCTTGACGTACTGCACTCATAGGTTCGGCCCTCCGTGCAGTGCCGGCTGCATCAGTCTGGCATCGTGTTGGATGCCCGCCTGAAGGCCGGCAAGGCATTCCTCACATAGCCGATGCTCGACAGGTAGGCCAGCAGGGCTCCAAGGTACAAGAGCGCCACGCAGCCGGAAAACAACTTCGACTTGAGGCCTTGTCGACAAGAGGCAAGCAGCCCACATAAGCTGATCAGGATGACTGCTGTCTTCGCCTTGCCCAAGAAGCCAACTTGAGTGAGATTGCTTTCACCAGCTGCTGCTGTCCATTCTCGCAGGGCACTGATGAAAATCTCACGAAGGATAATGAGAACAGCAGGTACAACCAACAACCATCGCGGCGGCGCAACTTCGAATGTCGCTGTGGGCAACAACACCAATACTGCGCAAGTCAAGAGTTTGTCGGCGACTGGATCCAAGAACTTGCCAAATGGTGAGCACACCTTCCATCGCCGTGCCAGGTACCCATCCAGAAAATCGGTCAAGGATGCGGCCACAAAAACGCCGCAGCACGCCGGCGTCCAAGTATAAAAGAGTGCCACCGTGGGTATGACCGCGAGAACCCTCAGTGCAGTCAACACATTCGGCAGGCCGCGCTGCCATGAAGCGCTGCCGGATCTCAGGGCCACTCTTGAGACGAGGATCGTCGCGCCAGAAACGCCCGGCCAGGCGCGCCAGGCGCGCCAGGCGCGCCATCCGCCGGGAGCGCGGACGTCCCATGCTTCGCGTCTCGAAGCGCAGCCCGGCCTGGTGGTCAGTGGGCCCGACCCCGACGTAGATGCCAAATGTGTGGATTGCATCAGCGGCCACATTGGCTACATTGGCTATGGAAGGTCTAAACAAGAGTATACTGAATGTATGGAGTGCAGTGGAGATTGCCTTGGAGAGTGTTTCAGATCTGGCATTGATTTTCACGAACACACGGTTCTCAATGCTCTGTGCGACAGCTGGCTGGAAAACGTCATGTGAGCACAAACGAGAACGGACAACTCAGCAATAGTTAATTTCACAATGAATGCAACAACTCACATTGGATTGTGAAGCAACGCGTCAAGTTATGTTGTCTTTGATGTGGAAATCGAGCCTCGCTGCAAATCGGTAATGCGGCTGCGGACTTCTCTTTCACTTGAAAAGCCTGACGGGCGGAAAGCAAGCAGTGTCTGCATGGACACTGCTTGTAGGTGAAAACCGCGTGGCGGAAACTGGTCTCTTTTGACCAAAAAATGGCAAGCGGTCTCCTGAAGAGACCTCCAACTTGGGAGCCCCGCGAGTGGGTCGAGGCGCCTGGGCTGTCAGGCCGGTGCAAGCACCCTGCGCTTTTTGGGAAAAGTTGCTCCAAGTGCGGCGGAAAATTGCCGCTGGTGAAGGAAACCCTGACTTTGATCGTTTAGAAGGTTTAGACGCTCGGAGCAACCTGGAAGGCTTGCCGCGGGCCCAAGTTTTGAACGCATCCGGGTGTCAAAGCTTGCCACGGCACTGTGGGTGGCTTGTTCGCTTCCCAAAAAACGAGCGAACCCAAACACAGCCAACCAGCCCGCAGTTGTCTCAACGCGGATACCTTCGCTGCAGCTTCAGGCCACGCTCAGCCTGGGCTCCCGGGCTCGGCGGGCTAACCTGGACCTGCGGCACCGGAACCGGCGGCACCGGTGCCACCGGCGCCGCGGGCGCCTCACGAAAGGTGGCAGACTGCCACGCCACTCGCTGCCTGAAACGACCCCAAGGGAATTGGTTTTGGTCTTTGGAGTGGGCCTAGGTTTGGGATAAGTGTAAAGGTTGGTTTGGAGTGCCCCCCCAGGTGACAAGAAAACGAACCCCATTTCCCAAATAGTGATTTGTTGAGCGGGTCGGATACACTCGTCGAACACGGAAGCATGAATTCCAGGAATCCTGCCTCACCCTGGTGCACGCGCAGGGTTCCGTATAGGTCCCCTTCAATCACCAAAGAAAAACTCGATGATCGAAAATCTCCCAAAACAAGTCAAATTTGGCTGTGGGTTACCCCAGTGAACATTCCAATCCCCACTAAAACAGACTAAAATGGGTGGTGCACCTACCCCAAAATGGTACCATTGGTTTTGACCCACAGCCATTTGTTGCTAATAGCTGTGACCGGAAAGCATGGTTTGACGCGTAAGAGCAATGTCTCTGCGCAATCGCCTTAACCGATTTCTCCGGGTCATCTACGTCAGCAATCTTTCTTACAAGTTGCTCCGCGCAATCTGATCAGCACAAATGCCTTGGCTCTCTGCAAGTGCTCTGTGCCAGTACTCTGCTCAAGTACTCTGTGCAAAATGTTCTGCAGAAGCGCACAGGGTTGCACAAGTGCCGTACATAGCAAAAGCCCTCAGCTCCTGAGGTCGACCCGCCCGGTCCACGCAAAGGGTTGCACGGGGAAGTCGAAAAATAGCAGCAGTCCTCGGTTTTGAAAGTCAACATGCCGAATCTGCAAAGGGCGAAGATTCTAAGCTCAGAGTGCGGTCGGTCCTGACGCGCAGCCTTTTGTTTCACACACGACGGGTCTTCAGGCGCAGTCTCCCGTTGACATCTCTCGGTCTCTTAGTGACACGTCTCTGGCGCAATGTCTCGGGCGAGTAATATCCCTGTGCGACATTTGCGATTTTCTCGGCGGGAAAAAGAACTACGCGATGCTTTCAGGCCAAGGGCGGCCTTTTGACCCTTTTGCCAAAGAATCGACCCCGCACCTGCGGACACCTTCTGGCTCTTGGTCTTCTAGCAACAGCACTCGTATCTTTTCGGGCTCCCACTAAGCAGAACCCAAACCCTTTGGTTTCAAGGGCGTTGAACCTAGACTCCAAACTCTGAAGGCTTTGGGGCAACAACCCACCCAGCCCAAGCACGAACCCCCAGCAATTCGACCAATTTCCCCTGAAACCAGCCAGCCCAACGAACCAACAAGCACGCGGGGGTCTCCGGCGGCCTCCGTCCAGGTGCCGGGGAACGCCGGCAGAGGTGGCGGTCCCTACATGGCCCGGTCTTTCGGGGGAGCCACCTGCCTTTCTGGGATTAAAAGCAAACCGAAAGCAAAACCGGTAATATGTTTACTTAATCTGTTTTGGGGGGGGGGGTGTCCCCTAACAAACCACACACCCAATCTGGATGTGACTGTTTCTTACGGGTACCCCTTTTGCTGGGCTTGTTTGCGGGAAACCAAGAGCTGCAAACTCCAACATTTTAGAGTGCGAATTTGGCACATCAATGGGTACCCTCCCTCCCAACATGGCACCTCACAGGGAATTGATCAAGATTCAAGAAGAGCTCCGTAGAAAATCCGAAGAAACTCGAAGGAAACCATCTACTTTGGAGACTCCTTGAGTGGAAATATCAGGGTCATCAGTGTCACCAACCGTTCTTAAGGGTCCCCGTTCAGATTCACAGCCCTTTACTGGGGGCCCAAACCCACAAAAACATGGATGGTGTCTTTTTCCCCCTGTACGCCTGCCAAAAAAGACTCGAGGCAGGGAAGGGGGCGCATCGCAATTGACCCTTGCCACTCACTTTGCACCTCACGGGGACATGGTTCCCGGAGAAAAATTGCTCCGGGCGCCCTCCAAAAAGCGCCAACCGCGGGAAGGGCAGCGGAGACTTTGTGGGGGAAGTACTACCCGCCTGCGTAACATGGAACCCACCGCGTAGGAACCTGTATTTGGCCATGGGTTCCATAACCTATGGCGATCCCATTTCGGGGTGGGTGAACATCCATTTGCCGCCTTTGATGTTCACCAGGACCAGGGGTTTTGACAACCACAGCCATATGAACGTCTGCTAGGACGTCAGGTTGCCGTTTCACCCATACCCTTCATGCCAAAAATCCGAAGCCGATCCATTGCCTCCCGCCGGGCGGAGCCAGGCCGCACCGCCACTTTGAGGCACGGCTGCCTCAGATGAGGATTATTTTGTGTTGTTCACCCCCAAAAGAAGCATCCACACTGAAGATGGTTTACAAATGGGCTCCAAAACAAGCATCCACACTGAAGATGGATGTTAAAAAGAAAAGTACAAAGGGATAGACTTAGCTCACCGCCCTGGAAAAATGTGCGAATGTTTTGGCCTCATGTCCAGTCTTAGACGAATCCAATAAAGGTCTGAAATCCCGGCTGAGGGGTTGTGGGCCATGATGGTTGTGGCCCCCGATCTGCCGAAGGAAACCAAACTAGAGCTTACCCCGCGGCTCATGTGCCAAAAAGGAGCTCCGATTCGGAATGTGACAATGTTCCCCTCTTGGGCGGAATGACATCCTAACAGCTGTTCCAAATAAAGCATTCATGAACATCATAGGGAAAAACATGAATAGCACTATCTACCATAGTACAACTAATTGGAACAGTGTCAAACCAAAACCCAAGCGTCTGAGTACTGGTACGGTACCGTCTATTTTGCAGCTTCACAAACCCAACAAAAACCACAAGGGGCCCGCCGTTCGCCTCGGGGCCCAGAAGGCTTCCCACGTACGCGCACATCAGAAACCGGATCGGCCAGGCGGCGATCGCCGCGGCGAGGGGTCCGCATACCCTGCGGCGCCCCAGGCAGTTGGACCCATTCGCCCGCAAA
The DNA here is from genome assembly GCA_963377175.1 of Effrenium voratum. Lineage (NCBI taxonomy): Eukaryota > Dinophyceae > Suessiales > Symbiodiniaceae > Effrenium > Effrenium voratum. The sequence continues at coordinate 54,962 of CAUJNA010000292.1, forward strand.
CTCGTTGCCAGGCACGACAAGTTCTGGTTGAAAGACCACAGCTCAGTGGTTGTTGGTCTACTTGGTGGTTGTTGGTCTACTTGTTCATCCCCTCTTAGTGTACGCGAAACTATCCCCAGGGATGTGTTTCAATTGGGAAACGCACGTCGCCCGGAGCCGTTTGAGTTGTCTCAAATGTCTCAAACTGAACCATTGGGGTCATACTGTCGGGGAGCATGACCCCCCCCCACGAGCGCCATCCTCTATGGGACCCTCACAAGGGTTGCAAAGATCCCTACTAAAGGGTCCATGACCAGCTCCGTCCCGTCCAGGTAATAGGGTGTTTTGACCGTAAAGGGAAACCACACAGAAACCGCACAGATTCTGGGCTTGTAAGCCCAGCTTGGCTGCATGGACAAACTGGTCCTAAACGTGTACTGGTTTGTTGGACATACATCAACATGGCTACGTCTTGAAAAGTTGACAGCCCGCCGCAGTTGCGACCCTAAATGTTGTAAGTGATTCAACCACATCCAACCGCAAATAGCATACAAAAGTGTTGGGTTCCACTTGCTCCCCTGGCGATACTTATGGGCTCAAACAACTTTCAGCTCGCTTTGGACTCCTGGCTGCGGTTATAATACATCACTGAACATTGGCAAAACAGCCGGCCATGGTGAATCAGCATAGTAAATCAGCTACAAGCCGTGGCAAATCAGCATAGGGACCCCCACCATACCGGGTAGATTCAAAGCACAGCCATCGCGAGCGAGAGGCGAAGGGCAAAGCACGTGAAGCGTCAGACAAACCCACGCTGGCCGTCCATGGCCATGTTTCTCTTATGGGTGCTCAACAGATAAAGCTCACCTGTGAAGACTCTCAACTGAGCGGGTTCCCTGAGCAAAAATCCAGCACTGGTTGGCTAGTTGGATGGAAAATTCAATACTTGTCCAAAAGATCTCGGGGGCGGTTCGGATCTAACAAAGACCGACCTGAACACAATTCCCTGAAGGCTCCATCTAGTCAGCTAAACATCAGCAAAGGAGGACCAACCCTGTGTTTTGGGGGGCTTGGGAAGGGAACTTTGGCCATGTAAACCAGTAGGTTCAACAGTGTTGAACCCCCAGAGATCCCCAGATACCGCTGAGCTACTCACTCCTCCACTCCAAAAATCCTAGCGCTCAGAGCTTCGCAAAGGCCAGGTAGCCGTGAAGTCCCCACTTCATCCGAGCGGTCAAAAACTCCAAGGGTGGCTACTTGCAGGTCCAACCAATCGCAAAAGTATTGGACGGCAACCTGCGATCCATATTTCTATGGCCCGTTTTGTGGCTCGACCGGCCGCACCTCCAGAGCGCTCCCTTTCTCGCCGCACCATGCTCCTGCCACACGTTGGCTGTTCAGGAAGGACTCAAAGTTCACACTCTTAGACACCCCAGAAAAGGAAAGCCTTTTCCAATGGCACTTGGTCTGGCCACATCATGGTACCTTCTTCACAGAGAACCGCCTCCCAGCGGAGTACCCTCCGATTCTTGGGAAGCTCCCAGGACCCAAAATGGGAGGCGGGAAACCCATTTTGCCCACAAGAAACAGGGTTTCCCGAGGTACAACCCGAAGCGTCAACAAATCTGAAAGTGCACAAACCTTGCTTGAAAGACTGAAGACTCTGCACATGTATGTTTCCATATTTCTTGGTGGCCGAATGTCGCTTTGACAGATCCAAAAGACTCGCTATCTCCTCAGGTCGCTCACCGACGCAGACCGCGACACAGCGCTGGCCTTTGCGAGGCTTGCGTGTGCTGCCACTCGCATGTCATGGATGGAAAGCCCCCAGTCGCCAAGGAGGGTCTCTTTGTGCAAAGAACAGGCAATTTATTTTGTAGAACCATTGTGGTTGTTCTTCATCTCAAGATCATGGGACGAATCCATTGTTGATTGATAAGGAAGGTCTCTGTGCCAGAATTATTTCCTTCCAAGCCCCACGAAATACTCAAAGATTATCACCCCATGCATCTGTCACAATTCACGGCCCACTGTTGAACAACATCCGGATGGCATAAACCACCTACCAACTGGTGCAAAGTGTATGTTCTTCATCAGCATCACTTGAGTCACTTTTTCAACACCTGGCACAATGTGCAATGAAGCAAAAAGCTCGGACATCCCTGGGCTGTCCGTTTATGATCCCCTGCTAAATGCCTTACTAGTGGCTCAAATGTCGGAAACCCAACCACATTTCACCAACTAAAAGCAGCTAAAAAAGACACCTGAGTTGAACCCTACAACCATCCAAAAAACAACTGAGTTGAACCCTAACAACATCTAAAACAATCATTAAATCCTAAAACATCCCAAAAAAGACTGAGTTGAACCCAGATGGCCAGTGGAAACCGCCAAGACCCGCAGGTTTTTGTCCCCACCCAAAAACGCGCCGCTTCCGACCGCCGCCGCCGCCGCCGCTTGAGGCTCGAGGCCTGCGCCGGCCGCTCCGGCGGCTCCGGCTCGGGTCTGCTCTCCGCCTCGTCGTCGGTGTCGCCGCGCGCACCTCGCGGGGAGCGCCCAAGATGCGGCGGTCCGAAGCTTCGGGTGGCAGAAGGGACGAAGATGGACGAGCTGGAAATCCAAGGGGTGGAATCTGAATGGCGACGAAGGTATAAATGAGAGGGGAAATCCACAGGCTGGAATGATTGAATGGCTGGGCAATGAAATGGAAGATAGGGGAAGGGCGATGCTATGCATTGAAACATATTGAAACCCATGCCCACATCAGTGCTGCTTGCATTTGTTGCCCTGTCAAGCTGAAGGAAACTGCCAATGTGAGAGATTGAAACCATCATGCGCACCTCAGGGTAAAATGGTTTCCTGCACCCATCCTCTGGAGATTTCTGGACAACCAAATCTGTGTGCGACTGTGTGCGCACTTTTGGGGGTACCCTTGTCAGGTTGGTTTAAAGGGAAGGCAAAAGGAAACCAAGCAATTTGTATCTTTTGGTGGGCTCCGAGCTTGACACACACCGGAATGCTGTTGATTTCGTTGTTGCTGTTGCTGTTGCTGTTGCTGAAGCTGTTGCTGCTGCTGCTGCTGTTGCTGCTGCTGTTGCGGTTGTCGTCGTTGTTGCTATTGTTGTTGCTGTTGCCGTTGCTGTCGCTGTGGCTGTTGCTGTGCAGGTTGGTTGTTGCTGCTGTTGCTGTTGGTGGTGTTGGGGGTGGTGGTGGTTGCTGTTGCTGTTGCTCTTGCTGTTGTTGATGTTGTGCTTGGTGCTGTGGCTGTTGCTGGTCTTGTACTTGTTATTCTCATTGTTCCTGTTCTTGCTGCTGCTTTGCAGTTGTCGATGCTGCGTTTGCCATTGCTGTTGTTACTCTTGTTGTTGTGGCTGCTGCTGTTGTTGTTGCTGTTGCTGTTGCTGCTGTTGCTCTTGCTGCTGTTGCTCTTGCTGTTGCTGTTGCTGCTGCTGTTGCTGTTCGTGTTGCTGTTGCTGTTCTTGTTGCTGTTGTTGTTGCGGTTGTTGTTGTTGCTGCTGTTGTTGCGGTTGTTGTTGCTCTTCTGCTGCTTCTTCTTGTTGTTCTTGTTCTTGTTCTTGTTCTTGTTCTTGCTTGCTGTTGTTGTTGTTGGTGGTGGTGGTGTTGCTGTTGCTGTTGTTGTTGCTGTTGTTGCTATGTTGTTGTTATGTTGTTGCTATGTGGTTGTTGTGTTGTTGTTGTTGTTGTTGTGTTGTTGTTTTGTTGTCGCTATGTTGTTGTTATGCTGTTGCTATGTTGTTGTTACGTTGTTGTTATGCTATTGTTATGTTATGGTTCGGTTGCGGTTTCGTTGTCGGTGTCGTTGTCGTTGTTGTGGCTGTTGCTATTTGATTGTTCTTCTTCTTGCGCTTGTTCTTGTTCTTGTTTTTGTTCTTGTTCTTGTTCTTGTTTTTGTTCCTGTTGTTGTTGTGGTTGTTGTAGTCGTAGTTGTAGTTGTAGTTGTTGTTGTTGTTGTTGATGTTGTTGTTACTATTCTTGTTATTGTTCTTGTTGTTGTTCTTGTTTTTGTTCTTGTTGCGGTTACTGTTGTTCTTGGTGTTGGTGTTGGTGTTGCTGTTGCTGCTGCTGTTGCTGTCGCTGTCGTTGCTGCTGCTGCTGCTGCTGCTGCTGCTGCTGCTGCTGGTGTTCTTGTTGCGGTTGCTGTTGCTGTTGCTGCTGTTGTTGCTCCTGTTGCTGTTGCTGTTGCTGGTTTTGTTGCTGTTGTTGCTGTTGTTGCTGCTGTTGCTGTTGCTGTTGTTGCTGTTGCTTCTGTTCTTGCTGTTGTTGCTGTTGTTGCTGTTGCTGCTGTTGCTGTTGCTGCTGTTGTTGCTGTTGCTGCTGTTGTTGCTGTTGTTGCTGTTGTTGCTGTTGTTGCTGTTGTTGCTGCTGTTGTTGGTTGTTGCTGCTGCTGCTGCTGCGGGTTGTTTTGTTGTTGTTGTTGCCGCTGCTGCTGCTGTTGTTGTTGTTGTTCCCTCCGCACGGACGTAACGCCGTTCTTCGTGCGCAAATGTACAGTAAATACCAGTGTTTAAGGGCTTACGCCTGACAGCCGGGCGCCCCGAAAAGCATCAGTGTTCCACGTGCTGTCATGTTTCTCGCAACCGCGCGGCCTGGAACCCATACAAAACCAGCAAAAACATTTCTCTACTGGTTCGCCAAAAACGCTGCCAGAAATCGGGTTCGGCCGGGGAGAGGTGAGCCCTGCCTGCTAAGCAGGTTTCCAGATTTTCCACGTTTGCGCCCGGCCTTGAATCCATACAAAACTATCGAAAACACAGTGGTTTTTCCGCGGTTCACCGAAAAGCCTACCAAAAATCGAGTTCGGCCGGGACCGTTGAAGCCTGCCTGCTAAGCAGGTTTCCATATATTCCACGTTTGCACCCGCCAAAAACCTTCAAAAACACTGTGTTTTTGCACGTTCTCGGCAAAATTGGCCCGACTCAGGTGACAACATCCCCAGCATCCCCCGCATCACCGGCCTTATCCGCATCAATGTCCGCCATGGATGCGGACGATGCAGGTGATATGCTCAACAAGTCGTCAAAAATCGCCTGAACAAATCC